>QARZ01040629.1:23745-62591 GCA_013407115.1 Glycine latifolia
ATGATTGGGTGTTGTGATGATATTGTGATGTTTTGGATTGCCTTCTCTAACTACTGTTATCTATTACTTGTTGGTTTTATATAATAAACTCACCCTTGAATTTGTTGTACCGTGTGGTTGGTATATGTGATGATCGCGAACTTTCGTTCGTGTGAGCAGATGAGCAGCAGTAGGTGACCTTGGAGAGAGATCTTCTTTTTAGTTGGAGCCGCCAAGTCGACGTGATGACGTGGATTTCTTTTTGGAGAAAGAGTTATGTTTTGTTAATCAACTCTTTCTTAGTTAGTTCTTTGGCTTTTTGTTAGATATGTAATTTTGGATGTATATACATGTAAAACTAAATTAAGTTCTAAACACGTGAATGATGAGTACTGATTTAGTATATGTATACATACGTATTCAATTATTGTAATTGTATCGTATGTACGATGATTGTATTAATTTGAAAAATTTACTCTCATTTTCATAATTAAATTAATGGAGTTTTTATTAAAATATGAATTTGCACAATTAGAGTTAGTGATATAGTAGCGATGAGGCGGGTCGTTACACTGGTCCTTCTTTACCTTGAGGGAAGCTTGAAGTTTTTTGTGATGCTTCCAAGCAGGGACTTGGATGTGTGTTGATGCAAGAGAGAAGGGTGGTTCCATATGCTTCTCGACAACTGAAGCCAAATGAGGAGAATTATCCTACACATGACTTAGAGCTTGCAGTTGTGGTCTTCGCTCTAAAAATATGGAGGCACTACCTGTACGGTGCCAAGTTTGTGGTGTTCAACGACCACAAAAGTCTCAAGTATTTATTTGATCAAAAAGATTTGAATATGAGACAAAGGAGATGGATGGAGTTTATCAAGGATTATGATTTTGAGTTAAGGTACCATCCCGGAAAGGCCAATGTGGTGGCGGATGCTCTGAGCAGGAAGCACATGAGCATAGCTTGCATGATGATTGAAGAATGCAAGTTAATAGAAAATTTCCGAGATATGCACCTGACCATTATTGAGAGTGACTGGGGTCTTGAGTTTGGAGAGACCAAGGTGGACAACGAGTTGATCATGAGAATTCAGAATGCCCAGAACCGGGATGAGGAGGTGAAGTCCTTAACCGGTCAAAAGGACGTGTGTTGGGAGAACTCAGGCAACTCGGGTTTGGTGTTATATCGAGGAAGGATTGTTGTGCCGAAGGGCGAGTTAGTGGATGCGGTGATGTCTGAGGCTCATAAGGGCCGATTTAGCATTCATCCGGGATCCACTAAGATGTATCAGGACTTGAAGAAAAAATTTTGGTGGCCTGGGATGAAGAGAGATATAGCCGAGCATGTTACGAGATGTTTAGTATGTCAGAAGGTGAAGATTGAGCATCAAAGACCGTCCCGCCTACTGCAACCTTTGCAAATCCCATAGTGGAAGTGGGATAGTATTTCCATGGATTTTGTGGTTGGATTGCCAAGGACCCAACCCGGATAGGATTCCATTTGGGTGATTGTTGATAGACTGACCAAGTCGACTCATTTCTTACCTGTTCGGACTGACTACACTGCGGAAAGGTTGGCTCAGATATACATTAAAGAGGTTGTCCAACTTCATGGTGTCCTAGAAAGCATTGTCAGTGACAGAGATCCGAAGTTCACTTCGAGATTTTGGGGTGTTCTTCAAGAGGCTTTTAGGATCCAGTTGTGACTCAGCACGGCTTATCATCCACAAATGGATGGGCAGACCGAGAAGACTATCCAGACTCTAGAGGACATGCTGAGAGCTTATGCCTTGGAGCAAGGACCGAGTTGGGATAGATATCTAGGAGTTCTTATATAATAAAAGTTTCCATGCTAGTTTGTGAATGGCACCCTATGAAGCGTTGTATGGTCAAAGGTGTTGGACTCTTACTTGCTGGACCGAAGTAGGAGAGAGACAACTTCTTGGACCCGAGATGGTTCAGAATATGTCTGAGCAGATCCGTATGATCAGAGGCAAGTTGTTGCGAGCTCAGAACCGACAAAAGAGCTATTACGATAACAAACATCGCCCATTGCTATTTGATGAAGGCGATCATGTATTTTTGAGGTTGTCTCCAGTGACGGGGGTTGGACGAGCATTGGGTGTGAGAAAGCTCAGCCCTAGATTCATTGGTCCTTATCAAATCCTCCAAAGGATAGGACTAGTTTCTTATAGGCTAACTTTGCCTCCCCAACTGTCCGGGCTGCATGATATCTTTCACGTATCTCAGTTGAGGAAATACGTACCCGACCCTTCACATGTGGTGGAACCTGATTTTGTTCAGATCAGAGAAAACCTGACTTTTCCTACCCGACCATCCCAAATTCTTGATAAGATGGAGAAGAAAATTCGAAGTAAGACTATTCCCATAGTCAATGTATTATGGGAAGGGAGGACCCCGGAGGAAGCGACATGGGAGCGGGAACAAGAACTTATGCAGCTATACCCCGAGTTATATGGCAGGTATGGGTGGTAATTTTGAGGTCAAAATTCGTATAAGAGGAGTGAATATAATGACCCTGCAATAATCCGGGTTCGTATGAACGGGTTGTCACCTTGGAGGGGGTGTATTTTGGAACTCAGATAAGAAGAGGGTGTAGATAGCACCTTTATTTACATAGCATTTTTGGGGAAAATGCGGATATATAGAAAGGAATCCGGACAAGGAAGGAAAGAGCAACCGGATAGCTATCTCGGTAAAGCTCGTGTCTTTCTTTTTATTGAAGTCCGAGTTGTGATCTCGGATAAGCTCAGGTGATCTCGGATGTATTACCGAGTTATAATCACGAATGAGCTTGGATGTGTTACCGAGTTGTGATCTTAGTGGATCTCGGGTGAGCTCGGAAGAGCTCGTATGTGGTTGACTTATAAGAGCTACCGGGTAGAGAAATCAGAAGAACTCGCAAACCCTTTTGATAGAGTTACCGGGTTAGTGATCCCGACAGCGGTTGGGAGGAACCGAACCTTGGACTTGTGAAGTACCAAGGCAGGAACTCAGATGAGGTTGGAGTAGGTTGATTGAGGTTGGAACATGTTGGAATAGGTCAGATGAGGTCGGAGAAGGAGGGAACGTTGGACATATTATAGTACCAAGGATGGGTTCTTATGCAATCAATTACATAAGTATTTGTAAGCGATTAAAACAATCAGTACTTGCTGTTTAATCTGGACTTAGTCTTTTTACACGTGTTGACCCTACATTTTCACTTTATACAAGTGACACGTGTTGACTCCTTGCTGGTTGTTTTGACGCAAGAAGACTCTCATATTATTTTACGACGCGTGTTAATTTACAGGATATTTAAGATGTGCACGAGTGAGATATTTCAGTAGTAACCTCATTTCCACAGTCTTTATTAAAACACTTTCTCTCTCTTATTCCATATTTTCCTCCATTGTTAAAGTGAGAAAAAGCTTCCTAGATAACCATTCCCTAACCTAAACACCTTTACATCCAACGTAAGGATTGAAGAGAATCACCATACAAATTAGTTCCCACCCTTTATTCTTTGAAAGAATCATGAGTTGAGGAGATCATTTCTCCAAAGGAAGTTAAAGTTTCAACCTTTATGACTTAGAAGACACCATAAGGACATCCAGGCTTTTAGAAGTTGTCCACAATCCTCCCTTGACATTCTAAGGTAAGACACGTAAGTTTTACCGTTTCCTTTAAGTTTTTGGGATTAAGAGGAAAAATAACCCATATGAGTTAGGGTTGGTTTTGGGTGATATTTCTTTGGAAAAGTATTCTTAGGAGGTTGTTGTGATGAAGGTTAAACCTTGAAAGCTATCCTTTCTAGGTTTTGGGTATTTTGTTATGCTAGATGTTTTGGGGGTTTACAAGTCAATGTTGGAGGTTTATGGTTGAGATCTGGGAAAGAATTGGGTTCTTTTCATGAAACGGTTGAAAATTGTTGTTGATATCTTTCTTGCCTAGTGTAGGGCTTGATAAAGAAGATATCGGTGGTCGGGAACACGAGGCTGAGGGAGTCGGTGCGGTGATCGGAGAAGGTAAGCTCTCTGTTCTTGGGGAGCTTGTATCCCTTGATTATGTTCCACCATACTCCTAGGGAGTTATGGTTATTGTATGATGCAGTGCGTGTATTTAAATTGTGTGTTACTGCTTTTTGATTGAAACATATATGTAAATGATTTGCACTGTGATGTTTGTATTGTGGTTAAGGAAGCCCTCTGACCAAGGAAGCGGACCATATATGAGAGTGTAAGACTCATCCGGGATGAGCTTCTCGACAATTCATATACGTTCGAGTGCATGAGATGTGAATGGGTGATATACATTTGAGCATGAGATGTGCACTGGTGAACTTGTATATTTGTGCTGGAATGTCACATGGGTGTGATTATATACATGCGATGTTTATGAAATCTGAGATGGATATTTTCTTATTTTCTTAAAAGGCTAAAATGGTTATACTGTTGTTTTTATTAAAAGGCCGAGTTGGCTATGTTGTATGTAATGCCATGTACTGTGGAAATGAACTAGGGGGAGGTGTAACTCCAAGAACCATGAGTTTACTGAGATTGTATCTCTCCTCGGTTGGGGAATTATATTTTATTGCAGGTAATAGCCAACGAGCAGAGGACGGGGTCCGGGATAATAGACCCGAGTAGGGGTCGTTCGGTGGATCTCGATTAAGAGGTCGGGTAGGCCAAGGCCAGATAAGCTGTTAATAGAGGATCCCGGATAAGAGGCCAAGACGGGTTCGAGGATGCGGAGATCAGAAGGCGGGCTAGTGCGAACCTGTTGGCTCATTTTGATTATATATTTTGTAACCCATTATGGATTTGTAATGTATGTACATTGTGAAATAGTACCAAATGTCGAGCTGTATATAAAATTCCATACATAATGTTTTGTTAGTATTGTATAACGTAAGATGACGTCTTGTATTATTTTAATGCGTCCGTATTTACTTAATTACATTAAGTATTGTGTTCCTTAAGACCATATTATAATGTTAATGAACCGAATGCATACGGGGTCGTTACAACGTGACACTCCTGTTGAAGCGTCTAACCCCCCGCAGACTACCAAGACAAACGCTGCACCATTCTGCAACTCCAGAACCGCATGGCGGAGATAGACCAAAAGTACGAGGAAGAAATGCAAAGGTTGATTCCTCGTCCGACGTGCAGAATTTGGGATCCACATTGGCTACGCCTAGCTCACATGTGGAGTCTTCGGATTTTGGTAAGAACATACACTAATAGGCCCAAATGTGTTAACAAGCCCAATAGGATCTTGGGCCTTGAGTCCTAGTAAGTCAAGAAGTTGACTTTACCAAAATAAAATTTAGACAAATTTGAAATTTGAATTTTGAAATTTTGAATTCGAATTCAAATTTAAATTAAGAACTAGGACAAATATTGAATTTGAATTTAAATTTAAATTTTAAGTTTGTATTTGAATTTAAATTTAAATTTTAAGTTTGAATTTGAATTCGAATTTAAATTAAGAACTAGGACAAAGATTTAATTTCAATTTCAATTTCAATTTTAAGTTTGAATTTTGAATTCAAGAGGTTAGGTTGTAAAGATAATTGTGAATTATCCAAATCTAAATCCAATAAATATTGGATAATGCTTCTTCTAACAACTTTTTTTGTTTGAACTACTAATTTAAATAAAATAGTTAAAGTAAAAGCCAAAGGGATATGATGATGAAATGGGCAGTTTTGACATGGAACTTTCTAGGTTATTTTCCAAAATTACAACAAATGAATAGGATTCATTTAACTTGAATTTTGAATTCAAGTCTTTCAAGAGTGAAATAAACTCAAGATGGTTCTAGAAACCACACTTGAATTTTGAATTTTACAACAAGTGAAGATGCTTGGGCTGATTTTGAGTGATCGAGTTAGGATTCTAATCCTAATAAGATTACAAGACACTAGACTCCTAAGATATAAAAGCACTTCACTCTTATGTTATGCGTCTAGCTCTTTTCAAGAACAAAAAGGTTTTTGTTTGTTTCTCCTTCATCATTTTCTCTCCTCCATTCTTGAACCCTTACCTAACCTCTAGACACCATCTTTTGTCTTGAAAAATAAACCAAACACTTGAAGCCTCCACCTTGCCATTGCCTAGCAAGCAACCAAGTGAAGGAGGATCAAGAAAGAGAAGAAGTTGTCTCAAGCATTCAAGGTACAACTGTTTGGATCACCATCGGAGGGTATCATCCTTTTGAAGCCTTCCAAGCAATCAGAAAGGTATTTCTAAAACCCATAGCATTTTAATGAGTAGATTCTAAATAAGTTTCACAAGGACTGTAAGGAGTTACGGGTTCCGCAATAAAGAACAATATAGAAAATTTTATTTTTCACCCTCATGAACATGTTCCATGAACGTCATGTAACGTTCATTCTAACTTTTAGTAATGATTCTGGTACTCTTATGTTTAAACGTTAAGGGTCATTGAGACTCAATATGGATGATTTATTACTCCTTCCAGTTCTTTCATCATTTAATTTTTGTGCAAGTTATTTCCTTATAATCTGTACTTTATGATAACGTTGCATAAGGTCAAAAGGAAATAACAAAAAATTTCAAAATGTTTATTTCTTTTTTTTATGCATTTTGATAGTGCCTTTTTTTTCTCAAGCATTTAATTATATGTACATGTTTTAATCAAGCACAATAAATATATATGTGTACGTGTTTCTTCTTTTCCCAAAAGAAAAAAACATATATTAAGATATTTTGTCGACTAAAAAATAGAAACTAAAATTTAATGACGTATTTTCCGCAATACTTATTATTCAAACCATTTTAAAGCTATGTTTTAAAAAAATTGAGGCAATATAATAGTGGTATCAGAGCCTGTTCATCCTATTAAGACTGGGGTATGGACTTGTCCATTGTTTGTGTTATGTGCTCTTGTATTCTTGTGAAATCCAAGATACAAGATGAGTGCTTGTTTGTGTGACTTACTTAGTATTCCAAGTAGGGATTTGTGTAAATTGATTGTTTTGTGACTTGTATGTTTGAAACTAATAGGAGTAGTTGTGCGCTCAAGGTTATGATTCTTTGAAAAACTAGCATAAAGATTTCAGGGAATCATGGCTGGGGGACCTAACAACACTTCTGCTCAACTTCTAGCTTGTATGACTCAAGTGCTTTTGGCTACATTCTCCATCATAGATTTCAATTGTGCTTCTTGTTTAACAGATTCATCTTTGGTATAGGGAACATCACTTGGAGAGGTGCGGTTGACACCACAACCTTGTTCACTAGCTGCTACATCTTCTATAGTTTTCTTTACTTTGGTCATGGTTCCATTGACATAGTATCCTCCTGCTGAAATATTTATCATTCTTCTATATTCATTAGTTGTTCCTTTTATAAACATGGAGATTTGGGTGTAATCGGAGTAACCATGACAAGGACAGCTCCTAAGTAAAGCTTTATACCTCCCCCATGCATCGAAGAGAG
This sequence comes from Glycine latifolia, assembly GCA_013407115.1. Taxonomy (NCBI): domain Eukaryota; kingdom Viridiplantae; phylum Streptophyta; class Magnoliopsida; order Fabales; family Fabaceae; genus Glycine; species Glycine latifolia. Next base: position 31,193 of record QARZ01040629.1, read on the forward strand.
AATCAGATGCCATTTGTTGGAAGCTAGTTATGCTTTCCTTGATAGCTTCAATTTTTTATTTCGAAAAGAATTGTTTGAAGAACTCGTCTTTGATTTGCTCCCATGAGGTTAGACTATGGTGTGGTTGAGAATAGAGTCATTCAAGTGTACTTCTCCATAATGAAAAGGGAAAAATTAGCATCTTGATGTGACTACCTTTGATTTTGGTATTCTTACTAATGTGTATATTTGTTGGAATTGCGTAAGATGGGTGTGCGATTCTTCAGTGCTTGATCCCATAAAATGAGTGTTATGGAGAATATTAATGATCTCAATAAGAAGATTTACTTGATGCTCTCCTATGTCTGGTGGATGAATAAGTTCATTTATATCTATGCCTTAGCAGGCTTCTAATTTGGCCATGGTTCTATCGTCTACTATTTTTATAATTATGTGCAATAGTAAAAAAAATATTTATTATTTCTTTCTAAAGAAAGGGTAAGTGGTATTTTTGGGCAATACTAGATAATAACGAAATAGAAAATTTATAGAAAGAATAAAGTATTTAGCCAAAAAAATTTCTGATTATAATTTTTTTAATTAAAACAATTAGAAATATTTTTAGAAAAATAAAAAAATTTAAGAGATATGAGGTAATATTAAACTATTCAAAATAGGAAATTTATTTTTTTTGAAAATCAATAGGAGGGGATATAGATATATTTTTTTTGAGAATTTGAATATTTAAAATGTGAAGAGAAAAATTTTGGAGAAAATTAGAAGATAAAAATAGAAAAATAAATCTAAAAATATAAATCTACAGGAAAAACTAAACTATATAAAAATATTGATTTTATTTATCTTCAAAAAAATTATCAAAAGGGGAAATTAAAATTTAATGTTGAAAATTGAAGATAGAATAAAACCTTAAATATAGTTGTCTAAATTTTTTTTTCTAAAATTTATTTATCAAAAGGGAAAATAGAAGTATGAAAAACTAAATCCTGAAATTCTAAAAGATAAATTTGAAAGATAAATCTATGATATAATAAGAAAACTAAATCATTTCTTTATCTATATGTATATTTCAAGATTTTTAAGTATAAAAAGAAATAAAATCAAATACTGACATTTTAAAAAGATAAATTAAAAGAATAAATCAGTTAAATTTAATAAGATAAAGACAAAAGATAATATAAATAACAACCTAACAAATAAAATCTAGAAAGATAATAGTTATGATTATTGCCTAATAAATTTACCTAATCTACGAATATAATTCCCTAAAAGATAATATAAAATAAAATCTAAAAGATTTTAATTTGAATTTAAAACAACTATTCCGCGGTAACATTTTAATTATGTTAGGATTTCCATCAGCCAAGTGTAACTGAATCCCAATTGTAGTATTGAACTGAAGCTCAGGTCGTCTCCCAATGGAATAGTGCAAGGATGCATATTCAAATTAAAACCTTTTGGATAATGATGTTTTTGTGTTTTTATATTTAAAACTACCTAAAACTAATCAAAACAAAAAATAAAAGATATATTTTTCGATATAGATTAATGTGCTAACCCAGATTATTCTATCCCTAGAGATAACCTCAATTAAGTATCTGATTCAATTCAGGTTTCAACGAGACTCGCCAAAGTGCACGTCAATTCCTGGAATCGTTTATGAGATGCACAGACTCACAAAGCATTTAAGTATAGAAGACAAGTAATGAAATCAAACAACAAATTAATGTGAGAAAATTACATCAAACAAGGTTTAGTCTTTTCCTCTCCTAGCTAAGAAAGAAACTAGCCACTCATGAAATATAAGAAGAGAGAAGAGAAAAGCGTTTTTCAGGGAATGATGGTGTGTAGAGGTTGTTTTTTTTTTTTTTTTTTTTGCTGCTACCTATGCCTATCTATTTATTGAATCATAAATGTGTTTAATAGAAGCAAATAATCTCCTTAATTTACAAAATAATATAATCTATACAAGGAAATTATCTCTTCAGTTGATATAATATGTTTTATTATTGCAATTATCTTCCAAGTGATTTTCTTCATTTATCTTCGAGCTATTTGTCCATAATTATCTTTGTTTTGAATGAATTTAGTTTCTGGACGCACTGTCTGGCATGCTTCTCTATTTGAGCTGGCTTGAGTGGCCTATACCTCGTTTGAGTGAGGCTACCTTATAAAATTATCCTATTTCTCTATAAAAACTCACAAATCATATTAAAAAATTCTAAGATCGTAATTCCTATATAAAATATATTAAAAACTAAAATTATAATGAATTTGATTCAAAACAAAGCCTGAAGTATACTAAAGTATCAAATAAACGTCAAGTTGCATGTGAAAATATGATAAATTTGACGTTTAACAATCTCATAATGAATACTTCTCTGAAGTCTAAAAAAGGATGTCTCCATTAATGAAGAGATTGGCGAAAAATAAAGAGCAAGACCCCAAGAAAAATATTGGAAGCAAAGCTCCACTAAAAACACTAAACGATATACATTGTTTTCATTTGTTTATTCTTTGCAAAGCAAAGTTATTCTGTATTTGTGTTGAACTGTATATTCACTCTTTAAGTGCTAAAAATACTTGTATTCATTCAAAAATTTGTTTGGGAAAACTAGGAGTGGCTTAGTGTTAAAAAATACTTGGATTCTTAGATTAAGCGTGAAAGTTAGAATGCATATTTCATGACTTTCATGGAACATGTTCATGAGGGTGAAAAAAAATTATATTTTTTTCTTTGAGGAACTCGTAACTCCTTATGTTTCTCATTATATTTGTTTAGAATCTACTCATTAAGATGATAGGTGTAACGCCTAAATTTCCTTAGTTTATTAATTATTATACTTAGCTTATTATTTATTTTTACGAGAATTTTTTTTTTCCTTTTTCCTCCTCCTAAATAATTTATTTACAGAAAAAAATAATATTCTAAGTGAGCTATTTAACCTACCGCGTTCGTGAGTTCATTATAATATACAGTCCAAATACAGTCCCAAACATATTGTCCAAAGTAGTATACAGACAGTTCAGTACAGAATACTAGTCAACAGAAAATCACATTCACAGCATACAGTTCATCAAGCTTCTTCATCACTACACCTTCTTCAACGTCATCCACAGCTTACTGTTCCTCTGCTCGCCCAAATAAAATGGGGTCATCATAGGTGTCAACCACAGACACAAAATAGGGTAAGTCATGATAAATAGAGTTTAAATAACAGAATAATTTCATAAACAATCATTACACCACAAAATGCATGGAAAATGCACGATGCATGATTTTTCAACTTTTCATCACATGGCCATAATCAGAATAGCTTAACACCTCGCGAGTTGGATCGATCAGTCAGGATAGGTCCGTGTTGCAACAGGATTCACACCCACTCTACATGTGATCATCATGGGTACGTGATCTCCCCACGGCCACTATCCCCTAGCTCATCACCTTAGAACGTTCTTTCTCAACTCTAGCTATCTGACAAACCTCCTTCTGAGGTAACAACTTCACGGATTAACCCCCGCCGGGCATATGCACATGAAACATGCAAGAATACTTCTTTCATCTCATCTTTTCTCATTATTCATCATTTTTCACTTGGTGTGTCACATACATCAAACTTTAATATATTTTAAGTCACATGGAATAAGTGTAATTATCCACATACATCTTTTTCAAACATCACATAAAGTTTCACAAAATTATACAAAAACTACACGGCCACTACCACACAAACCAATTATTTTTTCTTTCTTTGAAACCTTTCATTTTCATATGACTACAAGCTGGTTTTTAATGAAATACTTGAAAGTAAGCTATATCTCCCTTATTATTTCTTATAAAATTTAATATAATAGACATGATTTTAATTCTAATATTAACAAATAAATAACAAAATAAATATACAAGCTATAGAATATTTTCGGCCAACATACAATTGGTATTGAAAATCATAAATTTAAACCATTATTCTTCAATAAAAAAATATCACATAGTTAGTAGAAAATTACTTTAAATTTTATTGGTTAGGTTAGATTTAAGTTATTTATTTCATTATTAATGATAAACTAGGATTAAAATCATTTTAGTCACAAAATCATTCATGTAGCACACCTTAAGTTCTTTGAGACATTTTCACAAACACCTAGTAAGCAAAGCTTAAATCTTCATTAGAACAATGGTTAATCTCAACATAATTAGTATTTAAACTTTATTTATCAAGAAACTTCCCCATACCTTGCTTGTTTCCTAAACTTGGACAGCTCCTACTTCCTTTTTCCTTGATTCCCACGTGAGCTTGTTAGGATTAGTGGTCTTGATTTTCTTTTTAAATGAAGGTATAACTTGAAAGTGATAGGAAAGTCAAAGTGAAAAGGATGCAAAGGGCTAAGTGCACGACCACCTCTTGATTTTGTTTTGAAAGTGTTTTAAATTTGCTTTGAAAGGGACAAGGCTTAGGGGTTTGCACGTTCACTTTGGATTTTCTCCATCATGTGCACTGCCCCCACTTTGCTTTATTTAAAGATGTTAGCCTTTTGTTTTCCAAAAGAATCTACAAATATCTCCTTAAGTGATTATGACTTGCTTTTGATTTGGTTAATTTCTATTGGCTAGTGAATCTTTGCCTTCCATGTGTCTTGCTTCATGAATTTTCTACCACCTCCTTTGTTCCTTGTTTCATTATTCACGTGCACTTCAATTAGTGAGGCATCCCCTTTTATTTTTCCTTCCACCGTGTGATGCCTTGCTTTGTGATAAATTTTTGCCTTGTAAAATATCTTGGAGCATTAATGACCACTTCCACATGGACCAATAGAATTGCCCAAGCTTTCTTAATCATTCATGTACTAACTTTTTGACTTTTCTAAAAGCTTTTCTCCCTTGGTTTTTTCATTACACGGCCAAAGCTTATTCTTATTGCCAAATTTACAAATTTTTTCCTTTTATTACATGTAATAATTAATTCTAGTTTCTTATTGGTCAATTTCACTTTTAATTAGTAAAATTACTAAACTAACTTAGTAAAGAAATCTATTTATCCTATAATTAAAAGAAAATTCTATAGATTGTATTTATCATTTTTCTGTGTTTTTTAGATACTCGAGTTAGTCGGTATTGAGCTCTTTTCAAAATTTCTATTAAAATTCCTAGAAATTCTAATTCATGGTTTCTTGTCATATGCTTTGTTGATAATTTGTTCTCTAGGGGTATATTGTCTTTCCCTCACATTCCTACAGGATTCCCAACAATATTTGGTCATTTTTTAGGTTAAAGGGTATTTTGGTAATTTTTACAATACCTAGGGGTATTTTCGTCATTTTTGCATTGAACTTATTTTTGTAAAATAGAAGTGTATATTGATACTTTAACAGAAAAACTCACAAATATGCATTTAAATATGAGGGTGTTACAATTCTCCCCTCCTTAAAAAATTTCGACCTCGAAATTTACCTGATTCAAATAGGGCTGGATAACCTTTTTGCATTTTGCTTTCAATTCCCAGGTAGCATCACCACTTGTGCCATTTCCCCAGATTACCTTCACCAAAGGAATTTCTTTTCCTCTTAAGGCTTTGATCCTTCTATCCTCAATTCTTACTGGAAATGTTTCATAAGTTAAATTGTCTTTTATAGGTACTTCATCCATCTCAATCACATGTGAAGGATCATGGATATATTTACATATTTGGGACACATGGAACACATCATGGAGATTGGAAAGGTTTGGGGGTAAAGCAATTTGGTAGGCTACTGGTCCGACTCTTTTAAGAATTTGAAAAGGTCCAATAAAACGCGGCATAAGTTTTCGAGATTTCAGAGCTCTCCCCACACCAGTCCAAGGACTTACTTTTAAGAACACATGATCTCCTGCCTCAAACTCTAAATCCTTTCTTCTTTGATCATGATAACTTTTCTACCTACTCTGTGCGGCCTTTATTTTTCCTTGGATTAACTTAATTTTATCAGTAGTTTGTTGTATAATTTCTGGTCCTAAAATTAAGTTTTCTCCAGGTTCTACCCAACACAGAGGGGTTCTACACTTCCTACCATACAAAGCCTCATATGGTGCCATACCAATAGAGGAATGAAAACTATTGTTGTAGGTGAATTCTATTAAAGGCAGAAAATTTTCCCAGTTGCCTTTGTGTTCTAAACTACAAGCTCTTAACAAGTCCTCTAAAGATTGAATAGTTCTTTCAGTCTGTCCATCAGTTTGGGGATGGTAAGCTGAACTTAATTTTAACCTAGTTCCTAATGCTTGATGCAAACTTCCCCAAAATCTTGAAGTAAATCTAGGATCCCTATCAGATATAATACTAGAGGGTACTCCATGTAATCTCACAATTTCTTTTATATACAAACTTGTCAATTTTTCTAAAGAATACCTAATATTAATAGGAATAAAGTGAGCAGATTTTGTTAATCTATCTACTATAACCCAGATAGAATCAAACCCTCTAGAACTCTTAGGTAAAGATGTAACAAAATCCATAGATATACTATCCCATTTCCATTGGGGTATTTCTAATGGTTGCAGCATTTCAGAAGGCTTTTGATGTTCTATTTTGGCTTTCTGGCAGACTAGACAAGAATCTACATATTTACTTATTTCCTTTTTCATCTTTGGCCACCAAAACAAAGCTTTTAAATCTTTATACATTTTAGTGGCTCCTGGATGGATACTTAACTTGCTTTTGTGTCCTTCTTCTAAAATCATTTTCTTAAGTTCAGGATCATTGGGTACACAAAGTCTTCCTTGTAATCGTAGTACACCATCCATTCCTATGTTAAATTCACTATTTCCTCCCTTGGCTAAGTTTTCCACTATATTCTTTAAGAAAGGATCAGATTGTTGCTTGTTTTCTATTTCCTTCAGAATATCATTAGACACTTGTAAAGCTCCTAGTTTAACACTTACCGGTGTAGTTTCACACATCAAACTAAGATCCCTAAATTGTTCTAACAAATTTATTTCCCTAACCATCAATGTAGATATCATCAAAGATTTTCTGCTTAAAGCATCAGCCACCACATTCGCCTTTCCAAGATGATAATTAAGTTCAAAATCATAATCCTTTAAAAATTCTATCCATCTTCTTTGTCTCATATTTAATTCTTTTTGACTAAACAAATATTTCAAACTCTTATGGTCACTAAAAACCTCAAAATGTGAACCATATAAATAATGTCTCCAAACTTTCAACACAAATACCACGGCTGCCAATTCTAAATCATGGGTAGGATAATTTCTCTTATGAGTTTTCAATTGCCTAGAGGCATAAGCCACTACTTTTCCAACTTGCATCAAAACTCCTCCTAAACCCATTTTAGATGCATCACAATATACTACAAAAGGTTTTTCTAAATCTGGTAATACTAATATAGGTGCTGTGGTCAACCTATTTTTAAGGGTTTGGAAACTTTCCTCACACTGTGCATTCCATACAAAAGCTTGACCCTTCCTAGTCAAAGTAGTCATTGGTAAGGCTATTTTAGAAAAATCCTGAATAAACCTTCTGTAATATCTTGCCAATCCTAAGAAACTTTTGATTTCAGTGACTGTCTTAGGTCTTTCCCATTCCAATACAGCTTGTACTTTAGAAGGATCTACTGAAATTCCTCCCTGAGATATTTCATGACCTAAAAAGTTCACTTTTTCTAACCAGAAATCACATTTAGACATTTTAGCATACAGTTGCCGATCTTTTAAGGTTTGCAAGACAATTCTCAAATGTTCGGCGTGTTCTTCCTTAGTTCTAGAATATACTAAAATATCATCAATAAATACTACCACAAACTTATCAAGATAAGGATGGAAAATTCTATTCATATAGTCCATAAATACAGCTGGGGCATTGGTCACACCAAAAGGCATAACTAAATACTCATAGTGACCATACCGAGTACTAAAAGCAGTTTTTGGAATATCCTCAGATTTTACTCGAATCTAATGATATCCTGATCTAAGGTCAATTTTACTAAAAACACAAGCTCCTACCAGTTGAATAGAAGGAACTCGGACAAGGAAGGAAAGAGTGACCGGGTAAATATCTCGGCAGAGCTCGTATGTTCCTTCTCCTTGAGGGACCAGGTTGTGGTCTCGGTAGAGCTCTTGTCTTCCTTTTCTTCGAGGTCCGAGTTGTGATCTTGGATAAGCTCGTGTGATCTCGGATGAGCAACCGGGTAGTCATCTTGGTTGAGCTCGGGTGAGCTCAGAAGAACTCATATGTGGTTGACTTGTAAGAGCTACCGGGTAGAGAGACCGGAAGAGCTCGTAACCCCTTTTTGATAGAGTTACCGGGTTAGTGATCCCAGAAGCGGTTGGGAGGAATCTTGGACTTGTGGAGTACCAAGGTAGGAACTCGAATGAGGTCAGAGGAGGAGGGAACTTTGGACATAATATAGTACCAAGGATGAGTTTTTATGCAATCAATTACATAAGTATTTGTAAGCGATTAAAACAGTCAGTACTTGCTGTTTAACCCGAACTTAGTCTTTTTACACGTGTCGACCCTACATTTTCACTTTATACAAGTGCCACGTGTTGACTCCTTGCTGGTTGTTTTGACGCAGGAAGACTCATTATTTTACGATGCGTGTTAGTTTACAGGATATTTAAGATATGCACGAGTGAGATATTTCAGTAGTAACCTCATTTTCACGGCCTTTGCTGAAACACTTTCTCTCTATTATTCCATATTTCCTCCATTGTTAAAGTGAGAAAAATCTTCCTAGATAACCATTCCTTGACCTAAACACCTTCACATCCAACGTAAGGATTAAAGAGAATCATCATACGAATTAGTTTCCACCCTTTATTCTTTGAAAGAATCATCGGTCGAGGAGATCATTTCTCCAAAGGAAGTTAAAGTTTCAACCTTTATGACTTAGAAGACACTGTAAATACATCCAGGCTTTTAGAAGTTGCCCACAATCCTCCCTTGACCTTTTAAAGTAAGACGCGTAAGTTTTACCGTTTCCTTTAAGTTTGGGGTTGAGAGGAAAAATAACCCATATGAGTTAGGGTTGGTTTTGGGTGATATTTCTTTGGAAAAGTATGCTTAGGAGGTTATTGTGATGAAGGTTCAACTTTGAGAGTTGACTTTTCTGGGTTTTGGGTATTTCGTTATGCCCGGATAGATCTTTGTGGGGTTTACAAGTCACTGGTTGGTTGTTATGGTTGAGATCTGGAAAAGAATTAGGTTCTTATCATGAGACGGTTGAGAACCGTTCTTGATATCTTTCTTACTTGATGTAGGGCTTGATAAAGAAGATATTTGTGGTTGGAAACACGAGGCTGAGATAGCCGGTGCTGGAATCAGAGAAGGTAAGCTCTCTGTTCTTGGGTAGCTTGTATCCCTTGATTGTGTTCCACCATACTCTTGGGGAGTTATGGTTATTGTATGATGCAGTGTGTGTATTTAAATTGTGTGTTACTGCTTTTTGATTGAAACATACATGTAAATGATTTACACTGTGATGTTTGTATGGTGGTTGCGGAAACCCTCTGGCTAGGGAAGCGGACCATATATGAGACTGTAAGACTCATCCGGGATGAGCTTCTCAACAATTCATATACGTCTGAGAGCATGAGATGTGCACGGGTGATATAAATTTGTGTATGAGATGTGCACTGATGAACTTGTATATCTGTGCTGGAATGGCACGTGGGTATGATTATATACATGTGATGTTTATGAAAGCCAGGATGACTATGATTTTATTTTCTTAAAAGGATGAGATGGTTATACTGCTGTTTTTATTAAAAGGCTGGGTTGGTTATGTTATGTGTAATGCCAATATAGATGCTATGTACTGTGAAAGTGAACCAAGGGGAGATGAGTTTCCAAGAACCATGAGTTTACTGAGATTGTATCTCACCCCGATTGGGGATTATATTTTATTGCAGGTGATAGCCAAAGAGCGGAGGACAAAGTCCAGGGTAAGAGACTCGAGTAGGGGTTGGTTTGTGATTGAGGATCCCGGACAAGGAGCCGAGGTTGGGTTCATGGAGGTGGTCTTTTGTGAGTCTATCGACTCAATTTTTTTATTATGTATTTGCAACCCGGTATGGGTTTATTTTGTATAATGTACCTTTTTGGAACAGGACCCGGGAACCGGGATGTATATCAAATTTCATACATAATGTTTTGGATGTATTGTATGACGTAAGCTGACGTCTTGTTTTATTGTAACGCTTCCGTGTTTACTTATGTTAAGTAATTGCTGCACTTAAGACCATATTATAATGTTAATGAATCGGATGCATACGGGGTCGTTACACATAAATATGATAAAGATAAAGTTTGCTCAAATTTATTAACCATGAAATACTAAATAGCAAAAGGTGTATATCTAATGAAACAGATTGTCATTAGGACACCTACTTACTAACAGTCTTCAGACAACACAAATCTCATACAATCATAATTCATAATACTACGAGACTGATATTTTAGGAAAATTCTAAATTGTTGGAGTCTACATCAAAGAGACATCATTTTGAAATTCTGATCATACCAATGTGATCGGGGTTCAACAAAGGTCATGAAAATGACATCAATTTTATTAAAATGAAATGTTTACAATGTCTCATTTTCAAAGGATTTTCAAAGAAACTGTAAAAACATTCAATAATGGTACCAAAATCACAAGAGATACTAAGAGACTTAAACTAACTTGGAGAAGACAAGAAAATCATGGTTACCTCAAAGAAACCATGAAAGGAGGATTAGAGGCTTCATTCTCTACCGAATCCTTGAGTTGAGTTTTGAAGATTATGTTCCGATTAAAGTGTTCCTCTCAGTGTGATGATCCGACAATAAGCAATGATGGCTCGTGGCGGTCACCGGTGGTCATGGGTGGTGGAGGAAGAGGTCTAGGGCTTTGTGTAAGGGTTTGGAGAGAGAAAGAGGTGAAATTTGTGTTTTTCATGCTGATGAATGTATTTATAAACCACAGATCTCGCTTAGGAAGCTAGTCTTGCAAGGTTAAATTCTAGTTTTGGCGTTAGGGTTTTTCTGTGTGGAATTGCACTGGTTGCGCTAAGAGAGATATCCAAAGTTTTTATTTTGAAAATCCCAACGGTCAAAACATGCAGACATGGGTTGCAAACCAAGAGTCCAGGTTTGAAGGTAATCCAATGGTTAACAATTCTAAGATAGTAGTTGTACCGAAACAGGTTTTTGGGTCAAACTTGAAATCACACATTTCCAACACAGATCAAACAAACTGCACATAACCTAACATCCACACTAAGCAGTTGCACAAGGATAATTCATACAACACTTAAACTAATCCAAATTAATCAAATAATCATATAACATAAGAAATACATCAAACATCTATTTTCAATTACCAAAATTTCAAGGCATTATTGTAACGACCCGCCACGTCGATACAAAATTACTAACTCATAACCATGATATAAATTCATTTTAATAAGAAGAACACCCCTTTGGTCACTTGTGAAAATGGTGATAAATTTTTTCGCGAGCATAAAACGACCATTATCATAGGAAATACACGTAAATAAAGGTACTCATTAGACGTTTCAAGTATATGTATGCACGTACAAGGCATAGTTTAAATTCAAGTACAAATGATTACGTCCCAAAGCATATGTACATCAAGTGTTTTATAAATGAAAGGAGAAGTAAAGGTCAGGGGTGTAATTAGCAAAACAAGGAGTGCATCCATTAAAAACAAGGGGTGCATCTAGCAAAAAAATGTAACTCCTGCCCGGGATCATGTCCATTGACATCCCGGCAAAACACGACGGCTCCAATCAACCCGGTCTTCTCCCATAAGCACCTACTACTGCCCATTTGCTCACACGAACCTGGTTCGTGATCATCACAGGCACCAACCACAAGGGACAACAAAGCAAAGGTGAGTTCATCATATTAAATAACATCAATAAATACAACAAAAGAGGGACACAACCCGGTCAGGAAAACAACACGGTCATCAACATATCAACTCAAACATACTACGCATCCACAACCATTTCATAAGTCAACTTATAATATGTAGCGTGATGCATACTCCTGACTCAATTCTTATCATGCAATGTGGTACCATCCTGGACATGGGTCATCCCTGCGGTCAGATGATGCAGTAGTTTGTCAGGGTCACTCTATCATGCATACGAATCACCCCCCCACGGTGATCAGCCAATGGGTGTCAGAAGGAGTTCCCAACAGACCGTGGCCCCCCAGTACCTGCGTACCCTACAGCCAATCATCAACCCCATTTCTGTCATGCAAATGTTGTATGTTACATAGGCACCATCAATGTATGACCTGGCTAGGAACACAATCATTCCTCGCAAGGGTAACCCGTCGTACACCCCTATGTAACATACCACCCACACAAGGGACCATCGATGCACTGACCACAGTCCTCGCAAGGTTCACCACCCGGTCTCGGCATCTCACATCTATACATAGAATAACACCACGACACCCGCAATGTATGAACTGGCTAGGAACACAATCCTTCCTCGCAAGGGTAACCCGTCATACATCCCCGTAGGTATTTTATGTATATCCGAACACATTCATCATCTCAAGCCATCACATAAGCCGATTTCAATGCTACCAACATAATCACATACGTCACTCACAAACACATACAAACAAGTGAACCGATGTGAAGTACGAGGCATCCGAGTTGGCACTTAGACATACTATCTCTAGGTAAAAATCCGAACAAGGTCAGACGAAGGCGGACAAGATCGATCAAGACCGGTAGAACTCAGACAAGGTAAGGGTCGGTCAAAGAGGTAAAGTTTGGACAAGTGAAGACAAGGGTAGCAAGGGTGGTCCAGGTCGGTTGGGTTTGGGAAGGAACTGCCAAATGTGGTCAAAGGGTTCTTAGGTTCCTTAGAAAGTTCCAAGGACAGGTTTTGCACTATGTAATCGATTGCATAAGCGTTGTAATCAACCATAGCAGATAGCGCTTGTAAGACCTAGGTTTATATTTCACCAACCCACACAAGGGCATAAGGGAACCCGATCTATCTCTAAGGAAAGGAAGTATGAGCTTCTAGAGATGACACATGTATGGAACCTAGTCATTCTAGAAGAAGGAACACAAGCTCAACTGAGTAGGGAACTAGGTGGCTCTTTTCCCAAGAAGGCACGAGCTCATTTGGGTTAGTGACCTGGTAACTCTCTCTTTGGTGAGGTAACCTGAGCTCAACAGCTCTAACGTACTACCCCAGGTAAGGAACCTGGTACACCTTAAAAAGAAAGCGAGTCTTAATAACTCTAAGGGAACACCCTGGGTAGGGAACCCGGTCTACAGACACCCACCAACAAGGACTAAGTTACGTCCTGCATGTATGCATACTACGTAACCCGTTTAACCCGGCCTACCCATCCCGGTACTCATCACCTTCACGAACACTTCCGCAAAGTGCCTTAAAAGTATTTCAGCATCAAAATGCCAACTTCACACATGCACAGGAGTTCTTAAAACATCTACTCCCCTACCAGAACACCAAACATCAAAACAACATGCAACAGATTTAAAGGATATCACATCCCATTCATAAAAGATAGCTTTTCTAGAAAACAAAACACACACCAGGGACATGCAGTTATCATCACGACTGGACTCCCTGGCCCCCAAACCATGGCATCTAAAGTTGTTATGAAACACGATAAATTCCCTTTACCTAACCAGGAGTTTGTTCACAATCTTCACGGTGTGTTTGTCCTAAGCTTTAGCTCCGACCACGAAGTTCCTCTCAACATCAGAATTTCTGTAGTAGCTACGGTGGCTCTTGTAGGTTGGAGATAACAAAGAAAGGGTCAAGAACTAGATGTTTCTGGGTGAGTTTAGAGAGAGAGAGCAGAGAAAAGAGAGGTAAAGTGCAAGGAAGAAGAAAGGGAAAAGCACCCTCTGCTATTTATAAACATGACTGACAAGGCATGCTCACTAACTTGTACGGCCAGCAACCACAGACAACAGAGTTGACTTAAGTCCAATACCCATCAAGCACGCATACCAAGACAAAAGCACTCAAATAGCAAGTTATAAATAAAACAATTAATTAATCAACATAACACATGTAATTTAATTAATATAATACACACATCAAGCATCCAGATTAACAACTTATAATCCGGGTCGTTACAACTGTCCCACCTTTTTAGGAATTTCGTCCCCGAAATTACCTGATGTAAACAAAGCCGGGTAGGCTTCCCGCATTTGGTTCTCTAGTTCCCATGTAGCATCTTTTCTAGATATGCCTCCCCAGATAACCTTGACCAGGGGAATCTCTTTTCCTCTTAGATGCTTTATCCATCGATCCTCAATCCTCAAAGGTAGTGTTTCATACGTTAAGTTTTCTTTTACTTAGATATCATCCAACCCGACCACATGATAAGGATCATGAATGTACTTGCGAAGTTGGGACACATGGAATACATTATGAAGATTGGAAAGGGACAGCGGCAAGGCAATTTGGTAGGCTACGGGATCGACTCTTTTTAAAATTTGGAAGGGACCAACAAATCGGGGTGTGAGTTTTTGGGATTTCAATGCTCGACCGACCCTGATCCATGGGGTGACCTTCAAGAATACATGATCACCGACCTCAAACTCTAGGACCTTCCTCATCCCATCCCGGATCAACCTAACCTTCTCGTCGTTTGTTGTACCATCTCGGGCCCTAGCACAAAACTCTCGCTGGGTTCTAACCAACATAGGGGTGTCCTACACCTTCTACCATATAGGACTTCGTAGGGAGCCATGTCAATGGTAGAGTGAAAACTATTGTTGTAGGTGAATTCTATCAAGGGTAGAAAACTATCCCAGCTGCCCCCTTGTTCTAGAACACACGCCCTCAAAAGGTCTTCCAGTGATTGAATGGTTCGTTCAATCTACCCGTCAGTTTAAGGGTGATAGGCCGAGCTCATCCGAAGCTGGGTTTCTAAGGCCTTGTTCAAACTCTCTCAGAATCTAGATGTGAATCTCGGATCCCGGTCGGACACTATACTAGATGGTACACCGTGTAATCCGATAATCTCGTTAATATACAAGGTGGTCAACTTCCCTAAGGAAAACCAGATGTTGATAGAGATAAAGTGAGCAGATTTAGTCAATCTATCAACAATACCCCAGACAAAATCTAACCCAGCCCGGGTTCTAGGCAAACCTACAACAAAATCCATGGAGATACTATCCCACTTCCACTAGGGTATCTCCAAGGGTTGTAACTTATCCAATGGTCTCTGGTGTTCTACCTTGGCTTTCTGACAGACCAGGCACGCATATACAAACTCACTAATATCCCTCTTCATGTTCGTCCACCAAAACATAGTCTTAGGGTCTTGGTACGTCTTGGTGGCGCTGGGATGGATACTTAGATTACTTCTATGCCCCTTTTCTAGGATCACTTTCCTAAGCCTGGCTACGTTGGGGACACAGATCTTACCTTGAAGTCTCAAAAGTCCATCCGGCCCCACCTGGAAACTACTAGCACTCCCTGAGGCTATGGCTTCTAGTTGAGTCTTTAGAAAAGGGTCAGACCTCTGCCCTTCCCGGATCTCTTCTAACAGCTCACTTGTAATTTGCAAGGCCTCTAGTTTCACGCTAGTAGGGGTGAACTCACATGCTAGACTGAGGTCTCTAAACTGCTCCAAAAGATCTAACTCCCTAACCATCAAGGTAGACACATGGAGAAATTTTCTACTTAAAGCATCGGCCACCACATTGGGCTTGCCGGGGTGATAGCTAAGCTCAAAATCATAATCCTTAAGGAATTCTAGCCATCTTCTCTAATGCATGTTCAATTCTTTCTGGCTAAACAGATACTTAAGGCTTTTGTGGTCACTAAACACCTCGAACTTAGAGTCAAAAAAATAATGTCTCTATATCTTAAGGGCAAACACCATGGCAGCCAACTCCAAATCGTGGGTAGGGTAGTTCCTTTCATGCGGCTTGAGCTGCCTGGAAGCATAGGCCACAACCCGGCCACCTTGCATCAACACCCCTCCTAAGCCTGTCATTGCTGCGTCACAAAACATCTCAAAGGGCTCTCCTAGGTTAGGCAAAACAAACACGGGTGTAGTTGTCAGCTTTTCCTTAAGAGTTCGGAAGTTATGCTCACACTGGGCATCCCATACAAACACTTGCCCCTTTCTAGTCAACTTGGTCAAAGGCAAAGCCAACTTGGAGAAATCGTCTATAAATCTCCTGTAATACCCGGCCAGGCCCAAAAAACTTCTAATCTCGAATACGGACTTGAGGCTCTCCTACTTAAGGGCGGCTTCCACCTTAGAAGGATCTACAGTTATACCACCTTGGAATATCACGTGCCCTAAGAAACTCACATTCTCCAACCAAAATTCACACTTAAGACAACTTAGCATATAGTCGTCGGCCCCTAAGGGTCTGCAGCACAATCCTCAAGTGCTCTTCGTGCTCCTATCTGGTCTTAGAATACACTATGATATCATCTATAAAGACTACCACAAAGCTATCAAGGTACGGGTGGAAGATCCTATTCATGTAATCCATGAACACACCAGGAGCATTGGTCACACCGAAGGGCATAACCAAGTACTTATAATGACCATAGCGGGTTCTGAAAGTGGTCTTTGGAATATACTTAGACTTTACCCGGATCTGATGGTAACCCGATCTAAGATCTATCTTACTAAACACACAAGCCCCTACCAGCTGATCCATAAGGTCATCTATCCTAGGCAAGGGATACTTATTCTTAATCCATAGTCCCGTCTTTCTTTTTGACTAACAACATAGGTGCTCCCCCATGGAGATACACTAGGCCACACAAACTGCTTATCCAACAGTTCTTCCAGCTGTTTCTTAAGCTCGGCTAGCTCTAAGGGAGACATCCTATAGGGGACTACTAATATAGGCCCAGCTCTGAGTACCAAATCTATAGAAAACTCGACCTCTCTCTCAGGTGGTAACCCGGATATATCCTCAAGGAACACTCCCGGGAACTCTCTCACAACAGGGAGGTCGGCTAGAGGGACCCCGGTCTCAACCTCCGGGTTTGATAAGATCATGTATACTTGAGCATTCTCTTTTAAAGATGACATAACCCGGTTGGCTGAGATGAACATCCCTTCCTTGCTCACATCCGGGTTGCCAAACACGACCGTTTTATCATAACAGTTTAACAGAACCTGGTTGGAAGATAACAAGTCCATTCCCAAAATAACGTCAATCTGGCTAAAAGGCAAACAAACCAGATCAACACGAAAATTTTCTGCCAGAAATTTCCACAAGGCAGTCCAAACATACCTCGGAAGTCAACACAGACCCACTAGCCGGGGTCTCAACCACGAGTTCATTATTTAAAGAAGACACAGGAAGTTTAAGTTGTTCCACACACAACCGGGATACGAAAGAATAGGTTGCACCGAAATCAAAAAGCACAAGTAAAGGAACTCCGTTTCTGAAACACTCACCTTGGATCAGATCCCGGGAATTCGAGGCTTCAGCACCACTAAGAGTAAAGACTCTTCCTGTGGTCCTTCGTTGTCCGGGTTAGCTCTACTGGCCTTCACCATTCCGCTCCTTCTTGGGGTGTGGGAACTCCCTCTAGAAGTGACCCTTCTCCTTACAGTTAAAATAGATCGGGCCCCTTTGCACTTAGCAGCGAAATGCCCGGGTTTGCCACACTTGAAGCACGTTTTTCTGGTTGGAAAGGCAGCTGGCCCACTACTACTGCCACCCGGGAATCCTACAATAGTAGCCCTCTGGTGGTTAGGGCGATGATCATTCTGCTTGTAAGGGATGGTGTAGGGCTTCCCACGGTTTTGATGCTCGGTCTTCTTGTCCATTACAGGACCTGTGTTCCGGTAGTAGGCCGCCCTGTCTCTGGAATCCTCGTCCCAAATCCGGCACATGTTGACTAGGGCCGGGAACTGACGGACTCCTTGGTAGTTGACGACTTGCTTCACCTCGGGCCGTAAACCATTTAAGAACTTCACACACTTAGAGCTTTCGCCATCCCTTCCTTGGTAGTGAGGAAAGTACCTCACCAACTCCTCGAACTTAGCCGCATACTCGGCTACAGTCCAATTTCCGTGCTTCAGCTCAAGGAACTCCATCTCCTTTTTGTTCCTCACGTCTTCTGGGAAGTACTTTTCCAAGAACGCCTCCTTGAAGGTCTCCCATGTTACAACCCGGCCTTCCGCCTCCATGCATTGACGGGTATTATCCCACCAATACTCGACCTCTTCTGCCAGGGTGTAAGTGTTGAAGGCGACCTTTTGTTCCTCGGGGCACGCCATAAATCAGAAGATCTTCTCAATCTCCTGAATCCAAGTTTGAGCGCCATCCAGATTGTACCCCCCATGGAATGAAGGATGTAACACCCTAAAATTTCAATAACTGAAAATATATGGTTGAAATGTTGTATGAATTATCCTTGTGCAACTACTTGATATGAAGGTTAGGTTATGTGAAGTTTGTTTGCTCTATATTTGAATTATTTGTGTAAAATATTAATTAGAGATAATTAGAAATATTACAAAAATGTTTGAAGGAAAATGACCATATTACCCTTTCCCTTGATGTCTTAGATATTTTGATTACATATTTTGAAGTGAAAATTACAATTATGCCCCTAGAGTAAGTGACAAATTACCATAATACCCTTGAGGTTAAAATTACCAAAATACCCCTAGATATTTTGGTGAGATATTTTGAAGCGAAAATTACAATCATACCCTTGGAGTAAGTGACAATTTACCAAAATACCCTTAGATATTTTGTGGAAACTTGAAGAAATTACAGAAATGTCCCTAGGATGGAAAATTTCCAAAATATCCTTAGAAGCAGACAAACATCACAAGAAAACTAGAAGTACCTACTGGTCGAAAATTTATGATTTGGTACGCCAGAAGATAAGCCTCTAAATTTTAATAATGAATATAATAAGTGCAAGCAAATAAACCTTACAGTAAAAATGAAGGAAAATTGCAGGAATATCTAAAGCTATCATGAGCTATAGTTTTGGACCATGTGATGATATGATGAAGAAAATTATCACATGAGAAACACTTGTGATGGTTGTACAAGAAGGATAAGATAGAAGCAAATGGATCCAATTCTAGCTGTGTAGGATTTGGGTAAAGGCTTAAGATTTTAGATGAATGACACATTAGTAGCTATCACCTTAATTGAGAATAAAAGAGAACAAGCTCCTTAAGGCAAGCCTTCTACGTGCACTTAGTCATTTAATGAAGGAATGTTAGCCTTTTGATTAAAAGAAGACAAGGAGACAAGTGGCAAACAAATGAAAGGTGTAGTCTTGGAGAAAAGTAGCATATGTGTATGTACGTGTATGCCTTCTTAGAAGTGGTGAATGTTAAGCTATGCATAAAACAAAATGGATTCAGCCTCTTAAGAAAGCCTTACACGTTGCATGATCATCCATATATGAAGTAAATAAGCAAAATCAAGTCTTGCAAGGAAGCATTCTACGTGCACTTTGGTTAACAAGGAAAGGAATCTTTGCTTTTGAATGCATTAAATGTATGAAATAAAAATATCTTCATGGCATGATGAATTGCTTACATTTTTAGCTAATTCCTTTACATCCTAACTAATTCATCTACTATAAATACCCCCTTTGAAATGAAAAAATCTAAACAAGCAAGGCTTCCCTCAAAATCCACAGCCACTTGCTCCCTTTTCTCTCTTCACTTTTGCTTCATTTTTCTCTTCTCTTCTTCTTACTCAAACCATAGCTTTCACCAAGTTTACATATCATTTCTTCATCCAAAATCTTCTATTAGATGACAATTTTACTCTTCAAGCTCTTGAATCATTTCAGCCAAATAAATACTTTGGTAAGTATTGCTGTTAAAATTCGTATGGTTTTAAAACTGAAATTTTGGACTTTTTTTAGAATTTCATATCTCCCTCTGTACTTAACCAAATGAGGTGTTTGACCACTCATTTTAAATCTTAAGATGTCCTCTATGTTTTCCTAAAATATGGGATCAAACTAAGTAGTGAATCATGCCCAGAAATTATTTTAGCTCAAGCTATCCGAAACTGTCTTCACCCAAACAGATTCTGTCATCTATTTTGAAAATTTTATTTTTCTCTCATTTCTTACTCAAATTAGGTGTATGATATATGGAATTAAAGATCTGAATGTCAAATATAACATATAAAAATTTCAAATAACTGGAACTCGCTGGCAGCTTTGGAGTCTAGTTTTAAAAATGCTATAGCTAGAGTTTTAGAAATCCAAATAAGGCATATGATACCTTGTTAGAAAGCTTAGGAAGTCTAGTTTAACATAATAAAAGATGGAAATTTAATAATTTATAGATTAGCACAAATTATAGGAAGAACCGAATCATGTATGGTGAGAAATCTATATTAAATTATTTTCAAATTGGTATATAGCGCTCTGCGTTTAGACCAAGGCACGTGAACTTAAGAGAGCTCAAAACAATGCTACAAGGGAACTATCAGAGGGATAGAGATAGTTAAGGGGAGTTTATTTCTTCATTATAGTTTTGACACCATAGTTGGGGGCCAGAGAGTCCAACTATGAGGATAATTGTCTGTCGCTGCTGTGTACTGGCTTTCAAGAAAAACTATGTTTTTTAACTAATGGGATGCGATGTATTTATGATTGATGTGTGTTTGTTCCTGTGTGTGCTCATTTTCAAGAAAAACTATGTTTTCAACTAATGGGATGTGATATAATTATTATTAATGTATGTTGGGTTCCTGTTGTGTGCTCGTTTCCAAGAAAAACTGTGTTTCCAACTAAAGGGATGCAATGAATTGGCTTGTTGATGGATAAAATTATGAATGATGTTGTTGTAATGATTGAATTTTTGGGAAAAGTCTTAATTACAGAGGAGACTCTGCCCAAAATTTTATAACATGTTTTCCTATTTAATTATTTATTAAATTTTAAATGGATAATGGTGTTTTATATATTGTAGTCCTCCTCTTTAATTTGGAATTTTCCTAAAATACCAGTCTCGTGATAATATGGATTGTGAATGAATGATATGATATTGATGATTATGATGATGATTTGAAATGGGATAATGTTTTCCTATTTAATTATTTATTAAATATTAAATGGGCATAAAATGGTGTTTTATATATTGTAGTCCTCCTCTTTAATTTGGAATTTTTCTAAAATACCAGTCTCGTGGTAATATGGATTGTGAATGAATGAGATGATATTGATGATGATTTGAAATGGGATAATGTAATTGGATTGATGATGTTGAAATGAGATAATGTTGATGTGATCAATGATGTTAAATATTGATGTTTATAATGATGATATTGAAATAAAATGATGTTGACGTTGTTGATGATATTGAGATGATGTGATATGATTATTGATAATGACATTGATGAGAGATAATGTTGATGTGAATAATGTCATTGTGTGATGTGGATACACATGAATATCCATGGGGATACATGACTGGATAACCTTGCGATAGAGGGTTTACAAATTTTAAGCATCCCAAGAGTGAAAAGGATTGTTTAAAATTCTGGTCCCTAGCTATCCATAGTCAGTGCATTGATGGTGCCCATGGTTGTATGTTGTGTATGTCCACGTGGGGTACATTGACCAGTTGGATAACCTTGCGAGGGTGGATTTACAAATTTTAAGCATCCTAAGAGAGAAAGAGATTGTTTAAAATTCTGGTCCCTATCTATCCTTGGTCAATGTATCGGTGATGTTGTGTATGTACATGGGGGGTGTATGACTGAATAACCTTGCGAGGGAGGGTTTACGAATTTTAAGCATCCCAAGAGAGAACGAGAGTGTTTAAAATTTCGGCCCCTAGCTATCCATGGTTAGTGCATTGATGGTGCCCATGTTTCATACTTCATATTTGCATGGATGGAAATAGAATGGTGGCAGCAAGTACCGGGGGTACTAGGGGGCATCACTCTGTTTGGAACTCCCTTGAAACTCAGGGCTGATCACCATGGGGGGGAGCAACGTGTGCATGACAGGATGACCTCGATGAGCTACTGCATCATTTTCCTGAGAAAGGCTATTTCCATGAGGATGGTACCACATTGCATTCTGAGAGTTGAGTCAGGTGCATGCATCATTTTGAGCATGATTGTTTTGATTAGTGAAATGAAGTGGATGACTGATTTGTTGGGTGTGTATTGACCTGATGGATTATTGAGAATGTTTGTGGTTGTTAATATTGTTTCCTTTCTAATTATTGTTACCTGGTACTTGTTGATCGTATATATATACTCACCCTTGCAATTTTTGTACCGTGTGGTTGGTACCTGTGATGATCACGAACCTTTGTTCGTGGGAGCAGATGATCAGCAACAGGTGATATTGGAGAGAGATTTCTTTTGTTGGAGTCGCCAAGCCCATGTGACAACGTTGGAATTTATTTTGGAAAGAGTTATGTTTTGTTAATAAACTCTTCCTTAGTTAGTCCCTTGATTCTTTTGTTAGACATGTAAATGCTGAGGTGTAATTACATGTAAAATTAAACAAAGTTTTAAATATGTGAATGATGTGTATTGGTTTAGTATATATATATATATAATCATTGTAATTGTATCGTGTATATGATAATTATATTATCGCGAAAAAAATTTACTACCATTTTATAATCAAATTAATGGAGTTTTCATTAAAAATTGAAATTGCACGAGTTATAGTTAGTGATATCGTAGCGATGAGGCGGGTCGTTACAAAGGAGGATTGTTGGGCTGGAAGCGGTCCAATCCTTGGTATTCCACAGCTCCTGGGGCTTCTCCCCTATTCTGATTCCCCAATGCTTGGGCGAAGGCTTGGAGAGCATCAGCTATCGCTCGATCATTGCTACCAGCCATCACTTACTAACCATAACGAGAAGTGAGAACCCAGAAGGAATACACAAACAAACACCAATCATACTATACAGACTCTCTATGGTTTGTATCCCGGATCGCTTGCCATAATGTCCCCTTGCATTGTCCCGGATTATACAGATGGCCAATCTGATAATCCATAACAATGCATAGAAACTTATGGTATAGCAGACGTGAGAGATACAAATATGTTATGACTATACTAAAAAAAACACCCTACATAACTCAAACACAAACAACATAACCCAGCACAGCATAGCTAGTCACTTCAACAATGAAACACTCAACAATCAACACAATCATGCACAGAGAAAGCAAGCTCACAACTCACTGGCCGGAAGGTCTGACATGCTCTGATACCATTAGTGTAACGACCCGCCATGGCGCTACTGAATTACTAACTCATAACCATGATATAAATTTATTTTAATAAGAAGAACACCCCTTTGGTCACTTCTGAAAACAATGATAAATTTTTTCGCGAGCATAAAACGACCATTATCATAGGAAATACATGTAAATAAAGGTACTCATTAGACATTTCAAATATATGTATGCACGTATAAGGCATAGTTTAAATACAAGTACAAAAGATTACGTCCAAAAGCATATGTACATCAAGTGTTTTATAAATGAAAGGAGAAGTAAAAGTCAGGGGTGTAATTAGCAAAGCAAGGAGTGCATCCATTAAAAACAAGGGGTGCATCTAGCAAAAAAATGTAACTCCTGCCCGGGATCATGTCCATTGACATCCCGACAAAACATGGCGGCTCCAATCAACCCGGTCTTCTCCCATAAGCACCTACTACTGCCCATCTGCTCACACGAACCCGGTTCGCGATCATCACAGGCACCAACCACAAGGGACAACAAAGAAAAGGTGAGTTCATCATATTAAATAACAACAATAAATACAACAGAAGAGGGACACAACCCGGTCAAGAAAACAACACGGTCATCAACATATCAACTCAAACATATTACGCATCCACAACCATTTCATAAGTTAACTTATAATATCTAGCGTGATGCATGCTCCTGACTCAATTCTCATCATGCAATGTGGTACCATCTTGGAAATTGGCCATCCCGAGAAGGCACGAGCTCATCTGGGTTAGTGACCCGGTAGCTCTCTCTTTGGTGAGGTAACCTGAGCTCAACAACTCTAACGTACTACCCCGGGTAAGGAACCCGATACACCTTAAAAAGGAAGCGAGTCTTAATAACTCTAAGGGAACACCCTGGGTAGGGAACCGGTCTACAGACATCACGCCAACAAGGACTAAGTTACGTCCTTGATGTATGCATCCTAAGTAACCCGCTTAACCCGGCCTACCCATCCCGGTAGTCGACATCAAAACACACGGGGTTGATGTCTAGGTGTAACACGGCCAATCCATCCCGGTACTCATCACATTCACGAACACTTCCGCAAAGTGCCTTAGAAGTATTTCAGCATCAAAATGCCAACTTCACACATGCGCGAGAGTTCTTAAAACATATACTCCCCCACCAGAACACCAAACATCAAAACAACATGCAACAGATTTAAAGCATATCACATCCCATTCATAAAAGATAGCTTTTCTGGAAAACAAAACACACACCAGGGACATGCAGTTATCATCACGGCTGGACTCCCTAGGCCCCAAACCATGGCATCTAAAGCTGTTATGAAACACGATAAACTCCCCTTACCTAACTAGGAGTTCATTCATGATCTTCACGATGTGTTTGTCCTAAGATTTAGCTCTGACGACGAAGTTCCTCTCAGCGTCAAAATTTCCACAACAACTACGGTGGCTCTCGTAGGTTGGAGATAACAAAGAAGGGGTCAATAAAGAAAGGTTTCTGGGTGAGTTTTAGAGAGAGAACAGAGAAAAGTGAGGTAAAGCGCAAGGAAGAAGAAAGGGATAAGCACCCTCTGCTGCTTATAAACACAGCTGATAAGGCATGCTCACTAACGTGTATGGCCAACAACCACAGACAGCAGAGTTGACTTACGTCCAATACCCATCAAGCACACATACCAAGACAAAAGCACTCAAATAACAAGTTATAAATAAAACAATTAATTAATCAACATAACACATGTAATTTAATTAATATACTACACACATCAAGCATCCAGATTAGCAACTTATAATCCGGGTCGTTACAATTACACATTGTGCTTTTTCATCGAAGGTCATGCCAACCTTGAGTGCACCAGTTAGTGGTTGTACACATTCTTGTTGCTGAATGAAATGGTGGTGATCAATGTATTGTGATAGGTGGTCGAGATTCAAATCCACTAGACACCTAGGTTGGTGATATTGCAATAGAGGTGACGTTGGTATGGCAACACCCTCATCATTGCTTTGGTCATTCTTGTGATGAAACAACTTTGATCCTCATGCTCACTAAAATCATCCATGTTTTCTTTCTAAAATTGTATAATGGGTCTTTAATATTGATGAGATGTTTGTTTGGGTTTGATGTTTGTGCTTGTGGTTGTTGTGATAGGGGTGATGCTGTAAAATATTGTGATGGACTCATTTTGTTGGTGAAAGGAGGTTTGTTAGGCATAAAAAAATCATTTTGGGATAATAGTAGTGTGTATGAAGTATAAATGTCAAAAATGTCTTGTGTTTCAAGGTTGTTGTATGAAGACACTGGATCATTGAGGTCCAGGTTGTTCTACAGTAATTGTTGTGGAGATGATAGTTTTGGTTGTGGACACGATGGTTGTGGAGACAATAGTTGTGGTTTTGGAGATGGTGGTTGTGGTTGATGAATAAGCTCAGTAACAACATACAATTTGGTAGAATTCAATTTTTGATAGTGAACACTTACACGCAATATACAAAAGCCTATGTGAATGATTCAAGATGTTTTTTTATTATTATTGCTCAACGCATTGACCCTTATCGCATCTCAAGGTCATGTATTGGACAGGCTCAAATGCCATTTACCAGTGCATGTGACTGCATAGTGAACACCTGCACGTAACCGATAAATTCTATAAATACCACTACCAGCTGAAGACATTCATATAACTTTCAAATATTTATCTAAACCCCTACCACTATGAATCACCCAACTGCATATGTTTTTGTTTACTACAATGACCAAATCTGCAACACTAATGAGGGCAACACCTTCATTAGTAACAATACAAAAAATTCCATGGTCAACAAGGCCATAACCCTTACACAATTGGTTGAACTTGTTCAACAAAAAATAAACATTGAACCACACCAACATATCCAACATCTCCACTATTAATGCCCCATATTTGAGCTAAGACAACCACATATGTACACATTTTATTTTGGGAGATGATCATGATGTTCGACAAACATTCAACATTTTTTACAACCCAACACTACCATTTGTGGAGTTCTTTGCCACCATTTGTAACAACAATAACCCATCAAACAACCAACATGTCTCAACCTTCAATCTTGAGGACCTATTAGTTGAATTCGAGAGAAGTGTATATTGTCGGGTCAAAGACCATGGTAGTGATTGTGATAGTGATAGTAACATGTCTCCTTCCCATAAACCAATATTCAAATGAGGTTGGTAATTTGGGGATGATCCGTTTGTTAGTTGTTTCTGCTTTGATGTTTTCCCATGGTGTGGTATGTCGGTGTTCATTGCTTAATATTATGTCATTGTGAATTTGCATTGCTTACTTCGTTCTGTTGTTGTTGTTATTTGTAGTACTTACATTACGTAATGAAATAAATAATTTGTTTCAGTTTATGTTAACAACGAAAATAACAAAAAATGACAAACCCCTAAAATGCAGTCACTTGAAATTTATAAGTATGTGCGAATTAATCAAGTCTCTATTATTTACAGAAAACTGACATTGAATTGACAACTCACAATTTAAATTTAAGTTTGAAAGTAATAATGGTGATTGATTATTTTTATTTTAATATTTTTATATTATTCTTATCTTATTTGACTTCTCTTGGAATTTTATTTTCCCATTCTAATTCAGTTTTTGCCTTAGGCAAACAAGTGGGCTTAATTGATAATTGTTGCTTATTTTCAGAATTTTTGCTTACTTGACCTATCTTTCTTACGTAGGACCTAGAGAGCTCTACAGAACTCCAAATGATGCATAAGAGTAGTCCCTAGAAAGATAAAGAAAATATCTACAATTTTATCAGAGATAAGCCTAGGCCAATTCTGTCATTTTGAGGGTCATTTTAGGCTTGGAAGTCAGAACCACTGCACTTGAATTTTGGGCTACGAAATTGGTGTAATTAGTAATTAGTTAGATTAGTTGGGCTTCATTATGGTCCATCCTTTCCTACTGACTCAGTCACTACATTTTAGTGATTTTAGTTATTTGGATGGACACACTTCATTTTTAGCAAAAACACATTTTGTAGCAACTTTTAGAAGTTTTTAGAATTAAAACCCTTTATCTTATTTTCTCTCAACTGTTCTTCATTGTTCTTCACTGTTCTTCATTTTCATTTCTGTTCTTCCATTTTCTTGCACTAATTCCATGGGGCTTTATTGATGATGATCATGGAAGGCTAAACAATCAATCAATCCAAGGATCCAAGCCCAAGCAAGGAGAATTTGAGTTCTGATTTGGTATTTCAAATTCTATGTGAATGTTCACTTTCTTCTTCAATCCTCTATTCGATTTTCATGATTATGAATGTGTTTAGGATTGAAAGCGGATTAGGTTATGGATTCATTCCTAATTTTGAATTTTAATCACAGATTATTTAGATGATATTTCAATTAGGTTTGTGGTTTCAATTAATTTAGGGGTTAATTTGATTGAACTGCTTTTAATGAAATTGAATGAACTTTCACAACAAAATCATTATCTGAGAACTATGATAATTCATATTGCTTGGTTTGGTGAATTGGATTGATGCTTTTTAATATGTTTTAGAATACATTTTATCTATTCTGTTAGTTTCTATTTTGTTACATTTTTTTGCAATTTTTATTCACGCATGCAATGTTTAATAAAAATCTCCCTATTATTTACTAGTGAATTGAAGTTGGAACCATATTGATTGTGTCTCTAAGTCGACCTAGGTTAATCCTGTGCTATAGAATTAGTGTAGTTTAATTATTTTGAAGCGATACGACATCGGTTATCAAATGGACGTCTGGTGCACTATGTACAAGAGTAAAATGACATTAGAAAATGATGACACTTTGCAATTTACCCAAGTCTAAAAAAAAAACAATAGATGTTTTACCAACAAAACTGATATTAAATTGACAATTCATAATTTAAATTTAAAGTTTGAGAACAATAATGGACTAGTACACTAGGTAGCAGGACAAAATCAAAGTAGCAATTGACAACACTATGCACTATATTAATAAAAGTGAAATTGGAATAATGACATGTCTCAATCGACATTGGATTCCAGAAACAAGCCTATCAAAAAGACAATTCTAAACTTATGAGAATCCAATACACATCAACGGGGTAAATATTCAAACAACTATAAATAACACAAAACATCCTCAATACAGCCACACACTTCCACACAATATACCTTCACAAATGAAATTCAATCTCAATATTATGACATTATTGGGAGAAACAAGCACTCAAACCATTGCTAACTCGAAATTAGCATTCCTTTTTCCAAATGGATCAATCAAACACAACAAAACTGGTGTTTATTTTCAATGTCATACTCCAACACCAATGCGAGTTCCTAATGAGTGTTCTTTCGAGACACTAAAGAGTAGAATACGCAACACCCTTCGGCTAATCAATGACCAATTTGTTCATGAAATCTACTATTGACAACCATCCATAGATGCATGTCGACAATCTTTTTTTCATCTTTGCAATTGAAAAATGATTATGATGTTTGCACAATGTTAATGTGTAAAGAGCAATACCTGTGTGTTGGCCTTATAGAATTATTATGTACGATCAACAGAACACCCAATGGTATACTCAACCTACTTTGATCTACCATCACTCCTACTTATGATGCAATGTTGTATTACACAGCAAGTGGAACATACCACAACAAGTGATTTTTTGGGTTACTCCTTCACTAGAACAAACCCAATAAGATTTGAAATTCCTTCTGGATGCAACATCGAAACACTCAAGGATGTCATTTGTAACATCCTCAAAATTATATCTTGAGTTTATATTTATGATTGAATTATAGAAGTGTGATGATAGTTGGATACAAGAAGAATAGGATAAATTTTATTTGAACATAAGCTGCCCAAAACTTCCATTTATGCCACCTGAATTGAAAAATTTTATTTCTCTCTCAATTCTTATCCAAATTAGGTTTATGATATATGTAATTAAAGATCTAGATGTCTACTATAACATATAAAAATTTCAGATAAATCTAAATTGTTTAATGCCTTAAGTAACAAGAATACTAAGAGATGTCATTGTCCTAAGTTGAATTCGCTGGCAGCTTTGGAAGTCTAGATTAAAAATGCTATATCTTTAGTTTCACAACTGCAAATAAGTCATGTGATACCTTGTTAGAAAGATTAGGAAGTCTAGTTTAACATACTAAAAGATGAGAATTTTTGACTAGTAGATTGGTACAGAATAAACAATGAGTGAACCCCATCTGGTTAAGTGTTTCTATTGCTTTGGACCTTTTTGGATTGGGCACAAATTGTAACTCTTGAATTTTGGCCCAAGGAATAAAATCTTCAGCCCAAAAGGATGAAAAATCAAAGCATCAGTCCAAAGACCAATCCAAGTGCATATAATTCCTCAATAAGACAAAGAGTGTACTTAAACAACAAGCCAAATGCAAAGGTTGAAAATATAGGCTGCTATAAAATAATTTTTGCTGAAGTAAAAATATTAAATTAAGGCTTTTTGTGTGCATGTGGAACAATTCAAACCAAGCAATTGCATTCCCTTGCTCAGCCAGATCCACGTAGAAGCCAGTTGCCCCAAAATTCCATGATTAAAAGAATCTTGACCAAAAGGAGTCAAAGTCAAGATAAGCTTAAGGTTAAATATCTTCCAAGGTAATGATGATTTAGTTAAATTCTAACTAAACTAAATCTTAATTCAGTTATAACCCAATTAAATCAGTTGAAACCCAACTGATTACAGTAGTATAAATAGCCTTGTCATTCAAAGAATTTTTCACGTAAATTCAGCTCCAATATCTATCATACTACCACTTGCTCCTGCACCAAGCTTTCTGTTTTCTACCCCTTTGTTTGCTTTAACCGTGCCATCTCTATACCACCTCACCAATCAGTCATTTTCTTTTTCAAGACCTCATGTCTTAGAGTATTTTCTCAAGGAAGACAGCCCTTACTTCATTCCTTCTCAAGAATCAAGCTCACTTGAGGTAGGCTAGGCTTCAATCTCTACTTAAGAATTTATTTAGACTAACCTATATGTTTGAACGTGTAGCTTAATTGTCTATTAATTTTAGGCTGAAATTTCATGTCATTAAAGGTTATTTTATGATGTGATAATATTGATTTTAATCATAAGATAGGTGATGATTTACAGGCTGAAATATTAGTGATGTCTGGAATCACATTTGGTGCTCATTGGAAGTGATTTTGATGACTTATTATGGGACTGTTTTAAATTAATTTTTAGAAGTAGAGACTGAATGGTATGTAGACAAATGGTTCAAATAATTGAGTAATTAAATTTGAGGATGAATTAGTAAGGTGGTAGTGATGACTTCCCTAGTTAAGGAAGTATCAAAGTCCAATACAACCATCCAGACAACCCGGCCATCCAGGCTACAACCATCCTGGCCATCCAGGCAACCCGGACATCCAGGCTACAACCATCCCAGCCATCCAGGCAACCCAGCCATCTAGGCTACAAACATCCCGTCTACACCATCGCAATTTTTTCCCACCACTCCAGATAGCCTCTATCATTAAGTGAAAGGAGATTAAGATGCATGCTAGGTTATGATCTTTTCTTGTGAAGGTTTAAAGGAATTAGAAATTATTTGGAAGATATATTGTGGTTTATTAGTTAGAATACTAACATGATTTGTCTGTAGCTTAAGGATAATCAATTGTCATGCCGAAGTTGGTATGATTTTGCTTGAATAAGGTATGGAATCCTAATCATACTTGTGGTACGTATTATGTTATGATGGAAATATTTTCCATAAGGTTGTATGTATTTACTCATGGATTTTATTATTAATGAAAATGATGGATTTTAATGTGATGATATGTTGATTCATGTTTCCAAGTCCAGTACGAGATTTCTGAAACATAATCTGAGACTACATCCAGTATGAGATGTAGAGACCAGGTGCAAATACATGGAATGACATGCATGACTAGCGTAAGATGGCCATAACATTTCTACATCCAATACGAGGTGTAGCTACATACAGTACGATATGTAGAGGCCATGTGCACCCTGGGAAAATTCATTTCATTCATTCATATAGCTTGCATAATTATTTTATAATGATTTACTAACGTACTAACGTGTTTGATGGTTTAGTTTTGTAACGCCTCTCTTTACCCTCTCGTGCTTGATTAATTTTAGATA
>QARZ01040629.1:62991-74439 GCA_013407115.1 Glycine latifolia
GATATAATGCTTAGAACTTCCCACGTATTCTTCTTACGGAAACAAGATAAAAATTTACTTAAATTAATTTTACACCATACAAGTAGACCAATGGCAAATTTTCCAAGCCTCTTAAACATCCATGTGTTCATTCTTGTAGTTTCTTAAAGTTTTTCTCCATTAATCTTGTATCATAAGGTCAATGCTTAATTTAGAAATCCAAATTTGTCCAATTTTTTCCTTTATTACATATAATAGCTAAAAATTAAATTCTAATTTCTTATTGGTCCATCTTGCCTTGAATTACTACATTAACTTATTTAGCCAACCTATTTTTCCCATAATTAAAAGAAAATCCTATATTTAGGTTCCCACAAATTTTTGAAGTCTTCTTGGTCATTTTTACCTAAAGGGTATTTTAGTAATTTACCATCCTCGGGACGTGATGGTAATTATCCAATTTGTTTAAGGATATTTATGGAATTTCCTCCCTAAAATATCTCACCAAAATATCTAGGGGTATATTGGTCATTTTAACCTTAGGGACATAACCGTCATTTCTGAAATTGTTCAGGGGCATAATCGTCATTTGCCCTATATCTTTTGTACTGTCCCTAATTAATATTTCACCCCAGCAATTGACTGTTCTTCAAAATTTTGGGGTGTTACAAGTTTTGCCTACTGAGAAATTTTATGTCTCATTAGATTTGTTTCATGTTTTATTTTCTAGATGGCTTCAATCATCATATTCCTTGATGCGCTAGATCTGGGATGGTACATCGATGAGGAGAGGAACTGTTATGTCATAACCATGCACCCAGTTATACGTGCATATATTTATTTTGACACTCATTTTCCAGTTTTTGTACTTAACGGTCTGTTTAATCCTAATGACCCATTCCTAGAGTTCACTCCTGCCTATCCAAACCCAACCATGGAAACAATTAACTTGGTTAGCAAAGAAGAGGACTTTGGAGAGAACTTCTGAAATGAAGACATGGGTTGTAGGTCTTGTACATAAATAATAATCCTAACTAGTGTGACTGAAGTTTTTTCTAGTATCTAAGGTCTATGGTGTATTAAAATGTGAAGTAACCCAAAAGAAATGATCTATGTAAAAATGGGCTATGACTACTTAAGTATATATCAGCTTAACAACTTCTATATCTTCTATAATCTATACATTTTAGAATTTTATACTAGGATCCATTCAAAAAAAATAGTAATTATCTAACAATTTAACCCAAATAAAAATATAATATTTAGAATAATTTTTAGGTCGTTACATCATTGGACAAGTGCACCTCTAGGAGTTCTCCCTTATGGAATTCATGTAATGACCACCTCATCGCTATGATATCGCAACTCTAAACATGTAATTTCAATTTTAAATGAAAACTCCATTAATTTGATTATGAAAATGAGGGTTTTTTTTGTGCTATAATACACTCATCAAACAACGCACTTATACGTAAATAAATACATATGTATGTATATTTTAAACCATTACATATCATTCATATGTCAGAACATAATTTAGTTTTTACATAAATCTAAGCCTGGGATTTACATGCTCGATCAATGAAAATCAAGGAACCAACTAAGAAAGAATTGATAGCAGAATACAACTCTCTCCCTAAATAAATTCCAATTTTATCACGTCGACTTAGCAACTCCAACAAAAGAATCTCCCTCCAACATCATCTAATGTTGCTCATCTGCTCCCACGAACGAACGTTCATGATCATCATAGGTACCAACCACACGATACGAAATTGTAAAGGTGAGTATTATACAAGATCAACAAGCACCAAATGGCAATGACTAGCAAGAAAACAATAACAGTAACCACTACCATTCTCAATAATCAATCATTTCAACATACACTCAACAACTAGTCATCAACTTTTTCCACAATTCAACTCAATTATGCTGAAAATGATGCATTCCCCTGACTCAACTCTCAAATGCAATGTGGTACCATTCGTTAGGAAATAGCCTAAGCGTGCCCACATGTCACTCTTACTTAGGAAAATGACGCAGTAGCTCGTTGAGGTCACCCTGTCTTGCACCGGCCGCTCCCCTCATGGTGATTAGCTAGAGTCACAAGGGAGTTCCAAACCTAGTGATAGGTAAAGTACCCGCATTTTTATCCTCATGAAAAACCACAAGTACTTACTGCCACCATTTATACTATTTCCATGCAATTATGAAGTATGAAACATGGGTCCATCAATTCTTAAACCAACCATCTTCCCTCCTAGGGATAGTTAAAAATTCTAAGCAATCCCTTTCCCTCTCCAGGGATGCTTAATATTCTTAAACCAATCATCTTCCCTCCTAGGGATATCCAACAAGTCACTGCACCCTCCATGTACATACACAACATCCATCCATCACAAAAACATGGTCAACATGAACATCATCTTTCATCAATGTCATCATCAACACGAACATCATCTCATCTTAATGTCATCATCAACATCAACATTATCTCATATCAATGTCATCGTCAACATCAACATCATCCCATATTAATATAATCATCAACATAATTTCATTTCAATATCATCAACATCACCAACAATCACATTCCACATATATACATATAACACATGTCTGGGATTCACATTCCCCAGGTATTCAAACAACACAAAATCTCCTACATTCACAATCCATAATACCACGAACTGATACTTTTAGGAAAATTCTAAATTAGAGAGGAGAACTATAATATACAAAACAAACTCATGCCCATTTAAAATTTAATAAAGAAGTAGATAGGAGAACAAATTATAAAATTTTGGGAAGTCTCCTCTGTAATTAAGACTTTTCACAAAAAAAAAAAAATGAATCATGATAGCCACAACATCATACACAATTTCATTCATCAATAACAAATATATTGCATCCCATTAATTTAAAACACAATTTTTATTGAAAATCAGCACGCAACAGTGACAAACATACATCCCCATAATTGGGTTCCCTGACCCCAACTATGGTATAAGAAGTTGTAAACAAATAATAAACTCCCTTACCTATCTATATTCCTCTGTTAACTCCTTGTAGCGTTGTTTTGAGATCTCTAAGGTTCACATCCTTTGGTCCAACCACAGAGCTCTCGAAGAAACCACGAAAAGAGGATTGGATGCTCTGTTCTCTATCGAATCCTCAAGTTGACTTTTGAATATTCCACTCTAATTAAAGTGTTCATCTTTGTGCGATGGTCTGGCGACAAGCAATGACGGCTCGTGGTGGTCACCGGTGGTCATGGGTGGTGGAAGAGAAGGGTTATGGCTTTGGGTGAGGGTTTAGAGAGAGAAGGGGGTGAAAAACGCATTTTTTGATGTTGATGGATGTATTTATAGACTACAGATCTCGCTTAGCGAGTTCATCTCGAACAACGCAATTAACTATTTGTCTCAAATTGCGCTTCACATGCTTGTCACGCTTAGCAAGAAATCAAAAGTTGTTATTTTGCAAATTCTAATGGTCAAAATAGGAAGACGTGGGTTTTGAACTTACAATCCAAATTCGAAGGCGATCCAACGGTTAAAAATTCCATGATCATAGATTTATTGTGTTTTTAATCAATTTATGTTTTAATCACTTTTCCTTTTTTATTTATTTTAAGACTATTAATAAATTATAAAATAAAAAATATTCTCATTATTTTAAAAAATATATTTAAAAAAGAAATAATTAGGAGTTGGAAAGTTGGATTCACAAATCTCCACTTCTTAACTTTGAAAAAATAAATTAGTGTTTTTTTTTATTAAAAGAGATATTTAATTTTAAAAAAGTCAATTGGGAAGTCGAATTTCTGAATCTTGACTTCTTAACTAAATAAAAAATAGGTGTAGTTGGAATAATATTTTCAAAAGAGAATATAGTTGGAGAATACTGAGAAGAAAGAGCTGATAATTGGGTAAAAAAACCTAAAATTGTCCCTTCGACAACATGACATTAAAATCCTACTCAACTTGTAAAACCAAGGTTGTCAGAATCGTAATTCTA
This sequence comes from Glycine latifolia, assembly GCA_013407115.1. Lineage (NCBI taxonomy): Eukaryota > Viridiplantae > Streptophyta > Magnoliopsida > Fabales > Fabaceae > Glycine > Glycine latifolia. The sequence goes on from QARZ01040629.1 coordinate 66,991, forward strand.
CGTAGACTCGTGGAAGTCTCGTAGAATCGAATCCTAGAATCGTAAGAGTCAACTTCAGACAAAATAAAAAGTAAATTACCTAAATACGAAAAAAATGAACCAAAAGTTGTATAGTAAGCAAAAAAGGGTTGATGGAAGCAAAGTTTTTATGGTTCTAGCCCAAATACAGAAAAAAAAAACCTAATTCTCCCCTTATAAATTCTTCTCTTGGCTACTTTCTCTCCTTCTTCTTCCGCTGGTCGTTGCTGCGCTGCACTTCATCTTCTTTAATTTTCGTCGATGGCTTCTTCTTTCTTCCGCTGCATCCTCACTTTCTCCCATTCTTTTTTTAATTCTTCTTTTGTCCATACACAAGTTTGTTTCGCATAATCCTGGAATCGCCAAATCGCAACCAGACTCACGATTCTACGCTGATTCCACTGATTCTACTAAAAAAACGATTCTACATTCCTCGCAGAGGCTTAGTAGAATCTTAAAATCGGACGATTCTACGATTTAAATCACGATTTTGATAATCATGTGTAAAAGAATGAAATATGAAAATAGTTAAGTGTCGGATACCGTCATTATGAAAAAGTCAGAAGTCAAATTACTTCAATATTTTATGATAATGTTTGAAGCTTCCCAGAAGAAACAAAACGATCAAGGTGTTTAGTTTATTCTGTTGAACAGAATCTCTGTGAATGTTATAGTACCATATTCAATTATTATCAATAAAAATAATAAACGAACCCATATTGTGATGTAATTATGTAAATTGTAAATATCCTACAACCACCCCAAGCGCAGCAAAAATTGACCAAATAGCAAAGTACCCCAACGCGGAATCACAGTTTGCACTCACACTCGGCGGCTTTCATTCTCTTTGTTCAACTGGCACACACTTTAAAGATAGGCCTGAGGCTGCAAATTAAAGCATTTCCAAACAACCACACGATGCTGAATTTTCTTAATTTTTCTCTTCTATTGACGCTGTTGTTTCTTCTGTGGAAGCCTGCGATAAGCATAGACGGGTGCACGGATAAGTGTGGACGCGTTCGCATTCAATTTCCATTCTACCTCAGAAATAATAGTAAATTGAATCAAACCACCACCGCCTATCCTTCTGGGTTCGATCTGCAATGTACGGATGCAGATGAGACTGTGCTGGAGCTGCCTTCTGTTCCAATAAAACTGTTTGTCAAAAGCATAGATTACAAGTTGCAGCAAATCCAAATTTACGACCCTCAAAATTGCCTTCCCAGGGAACTCATAAAACTCGGCAATTCCTCTGTTTCTCCGTTTAAATTCCAATCATTTGGTGGGAATAATGTTTCCTTCTTCCGCTGTAACTCAATGTCATCATCATGCCCAATTTTGCAACTTGGATATGAAGATGACTTTATTGACCCTGAAATAATATCTTGCACCAAGGTGAGTGATGTTTTCTCCGTCCAGTGGCAAGTGAATAATGACTTGGGGAACGCCGTAGTTATGGAATGGTCCAAGCCTGACTGCAGTACCTGTGAAGTACAAGGGCATAAATGTAAATACAAGAATGGTACTCAAGGTGAAACTGAATGTTTCATTTGCCCAACAAACAGGATTTCAACATCAAGTATTGTTTTTATTGCCGCAGGTATGTTGTATTGCATTGCATATCCTTGTTTGACATTTCCTTTCTCTGTTCTTTGTTATTTATATTTTGTCTAACAGAACAAAAAACCAACAGGTGGAATAGTTGGAATGATTCTTTTGCTGGCGGTGGTCAAGGCTTTGTTTCATTTGTATGACCATTATATGATGAAAGGAGAAGACCGGGCTCGAATAGAGAAATTCTTGGAAGATTATAGGGCAATGAAGCCTACTAGATTCACTTATGCTGACATTAAAAGAATCACAAATGGGTTTAGTACATGTTTAGGGGAAGGAGCTCATGGAGCAGTCTTCAAAGGAATGCTCTCCCGAGAAATTCTCGTTGCCGTGAAGATACTCAATGACACAGTGGGAGATGGAAAGGATTTCATAAACGAAGTGGGAACCATGGGCAAAATTCATCATGTTAACGTTGTTCGCTTGCTTGGATTCTGTGCAGATGGATTCCACCGCGCTCTCGTCTATGATTTCTTCCCTAACGGATCACTGCAGAGATTCTTGGCTCCACCGGACAAAAAGGATGTTTTCCTTGGCTGGGAGAAGTCGCAACAAATTGCTCTTGGTGTTGCCAAAGGGGTTGAGTATCTTCACCTTGGCTGTGATCATAGAATACTTCACTTTGACATCAATCCTCACAATATTTTAATAGATGACCATTTCGTTCCAAAAATCACTGATTTTGGACTTGCCAAGTTGTGTCCCAAAAATCAAAGTACAGTTTCTATAACTGCAGCTAGGGGAACCTTAGGCTACATTGCCCCTGAAGTTTTCTCAAGAAACTTTGGTAATGTTTCTTATAAGTCTGACATTTATAGTTATGGAATGTTGCTCTTAGAGATGGTGGGAGGAAGAAAGAATACAAATATGTCAGCAGAGGAAAGTTTCCAAGTTTTGTACCCTGAATGGATCCATAATTTGCTCAAAAGTAGAGACGTGCAAGTTACTATTGAGGATGAGGGAGATGTTAGAATTGCCAAGAAACTTGCCATTATAGGACTTTGGTGCATTCAGTGGAACCCAATAGACCGTCCATCCATGAAAACTGCGGTACAAATGCTTGAAGGAGATGGAGACAAGTTAATTGCACCACCTACTCCATTTGACAAGACCAGCACTTCTAGAACAAGTATAGTTGTTCCAACAAGACGCCAGAAATTTGAGTTGGAAATTATTAATGAAATAGAAGAATAAATAAAGTGTCCTTTAGGTTTTCATCAAATATAATATGTACTTTATAGGAGATCTTAGGACATTAACTGTATGAACATATTGTCGTTGTAGGTATGATAGGGGTGGTAGCTGTCAGAAAAATGAGAAATAATGTTCAAAGTTTTTTAAGAGTATTTTTCATACATTGATTTTAAGAATGATGTGGGAAGCAATCCATCATGGACATGGGTTGCAAGGGATCAGATGAGTGGTAGATGATAATACAACCATGGATATATTCTTTGAAATTTTGGACCAGTGCAGCCTGTCAACTCTATTGAACGACCATGTGTATAGATTAGCACAACACCACTTGATATATTTTATATTTGATAATGATCTTGGCACGTGAAAACATGAAAAAGTGGGGAAATTTATCCTGTGTCCTACGGGAGATAATTTTGAAGTTGGAAATAAAAATTAAATGTTATATGGCACCATCAAGATTCATCCATCCCGAGATATAAGGCTTTTGTCTTTTTCTTTGGTGAATCCCTGAGATAGAAGATACAAGTGACTACAAGACTAGACAAATTTATCTATAAAATGAAGACAACCACAATAGTAATCACTTCATAAGGCATGATTTGGGTAATCGTTTGTCTTTAGTTATGATATAATGGGTTTCTTGAACATTGTTTGCACCATGGAATTGTGCCACAATCGTCTTTATTTATAAAGGTTAAATAGTAAAAGTGGTTCTTCTGTAATTTTAAATTTATAATTTTAATTATCATATTTTTAAATCAAAATATTTAGTTTTTTTATTTTTTAAATAAATAATTTTAGTATTTTAATTGGAATTAAACTCATGACCATTAATTCATAGGTAAGATAATAAATCACTAACACACTTGCTTTGTTTATTTCATTACATCAACATACATTATTGCTTATGTATTATTAGTCAAGATTTATTCTTTTTTTTTTAAATTATCAACATATATTAATTAAAATTGAAATATTTATATATTCAATATTTTTTAATTTATAAATTTTGATAATTTGAAAAAAAAAATAATTCTTGACTAAAGATACGTAGAAAATAATATTAATATTGTTAACTAAATAAAAGGATTTTATTCCTTATGTATGAATAATTTTAAGTAAATAATTAGAGTAAAAATAATATGTATATTAAAATCAATTTAAAAAATTGTGTAAAAAAATTACATATTAATTTATGAAATTTAATTATAAATTGGTAAAATAAAAATAAAAATATGTAAACTATTCAAAATAAAAACAAATGAAATGATATAAAATTAAATTAAAAGATTTATATATTAAATATTTCTAAATCTATAAATTTTGATAATTCGAAAAAATAACATTTTACTAATTATACATACAAAATAATGTTAATGTAATTAACTAAACAAACTAAGTGTTTTAGTAATTTATTTCTTTGTACATAAATAATAAAGGGTCATGATTTTAATTCTTATTAAAACACTACACTTCATCTAATATTTTTCCACGTAAGCATAATGTAAATAATGTACATAAACTTCAAGTTTCTATATGTATTTTTTTACTACTCGAAATATATAATACTAAATTTTTTTATTAATTACTTTGTCATTTTCAAATCTACATTAACTTGAAATCAAATAATACGTATATTTGCCAATGTATTTTCTTCTAGAAGCATACCCTCCACTACCTTAATTAACGAAGTGAACCCATATATGGCCTTCAAAAAAAATAACCAAACTTAACACCATTAACAACAATATCAATGACTTCTTGTACCTTGGATACAAATGATTCTTTGAATCACTTTCCAATGTATCATACATAGGGGCATGTGCTTGCTGAAAAGACTATTGTCGAAGATCACTGATGGAGGTCCAAGACAAGCCAAAGGTCTAGAAGGAGAGCTTGAAGAACTTCCTTTGGTGAGCTTCAAAGGACCAATGGCAAGAGCTAGGACTCAAGCACTTCAAGACTAATTCAAGCTAACTTGGGCAAGCAAGAAGTTGCACACCAAATCAAGGATGACAAGAGCTGGATTTTGATGTCTCAAATCCAATTTAATTTAATAAATTCCAGCACTTATTAGAAGAAATTCATCAAACACTTGTAAATAGGTTGTCACTGTTTTAATCGATTATTTTGGCCTTGTAATCGATTACAGCATTTCATTTGCAAACAGGAACCAAGGCCTTGCTGCTTTAATCGATTAAATGGCTAGTGTAATCAATTATTTCAGTCCCTGACTGTTTAAATCGATCATAAGAGCGAATTAATCGATTATTCCAGTCTGAGATTGCGATTGCACATGTTTTGGAAGCCAAAGGTCACTTAAGGAAAGCTTGCACTTCAAGCTTCATCTAGGCTTCATTTCACTTGTATTTTCATTACATTTTAGTTGCATTTAGCTTGTAATTTCATGGCCTGTATAAGGTGCCAAAAACTGAATGTAACTAACTTTGGTTCATTAATTCAATTTTTGAAAATTGTTGTGAGAGTTTCTCTCTTGTTCTTGTTCAAGAACTTCTTAAGTCTTATCAATGGCTTCCCACTGCTATTGTGGTGATTCTTCCTAGACTTATTGGAGAGCTTCTCCATGGTGTCTTCACCTTCATCCCTATCCTTTCTATCTTCCATTTTCTGCAATTTAAACTTCTAAAACAACCCCAGTTCAAGGAGTGTTGGAAGCTTATGTGTTCTTGAGGTTTGCTTGAAGCTTGAGTTCTATTGCAAGGTAGATTTGGGAAAACTTAATGGCTATGGGTTAAGCTGTTACATCATGTGGTATCTAGAGCCTAATCCTTGTAGAATTCTTCTTCAAGTTTAGTTTTAGAACTTCTTCAAAGGTAAAATTCTGCATCAAATCCAAAAACGAAAATCCATTTCAATTCCTTGTTTCTAATTGTTTTCCTTTGATTCTTGGTGGTGTGGGCTTGTTGTGTGTTCAGCCACAAAACCTTAGTGTTTTCTTCAAGTTCTATGTGAATTCTTGTTCTTATGTTCTTCATATTCTTCATGTGTTCTTGATATTTTTCTAATTTTCTAGCTTTGATTCTTGTCAACTTTTGTTTGTAGTATTTTTGTGTTGTATGACCACTTGTTTTGATTCTACTCTCATGCCTAAACTGAATTGAGTTGTTAGAAGCAAATTTTATAGTTGTTATACATCATATTTTAGTGATTCATTGAATTTTTTTAAGGATTTTTGAACTTGTTCAAAAGAAAACAAAAGCTGAAAAAAAAAACTTGTGAAAGAAACAATCCAAATGCAAAAGAAAAATACATCAAGTGTACAGCCAAAGACATTATTTATTAGTGGCTGGAAAAAGTGAAAGAAAAACAGAATTTAGAAGCAAATTACAAAATTACAAGTTCCAAAATTTCCTTTGAACAACAAAATCAAGTGAACTTGTATAAAATGCAAATTTGATGAAATTTGGCTTCTAGGAATTGAATTCACTTGGCATATCCTCCTTGTGCAGTTTGGTACAGCCATAGTATTCCTTGAGTTGTCTCATTAAATTCCAATTTGAGTTGTGCTTTTCTAAATTTTGTTTTGTTGCTTGTCTCTTAAAATTTCCAAGGTTTTGTCTTAGAGTTTTCTTGTTCTTTGGACTCTTGAGTATAGCCTAGAATCATTTCCTATTTCATTATAGTAAAGAGGCTTGATTTGATTAGAAGTTTTTGCTTAAGAACTATAGAGAGGAATAAGAGTGGAAAAAGGCAAGATTATAGAAATAGCCTAGATTAAGTGTGCAAACACGAGTGTGAGTGGTGAGAATTTCCTTATATACTTGTGTTTTTGCTAACCATTTTTTTTGAAGGATGAGTTCAAGTGGAGGAGAGGCTTTGTCATCTAGGACCTCTAGGTTGATGAAAGCCATGACAAAACAAATGAAAGACTTGAAAACAAAATTGCAAACCAATATAGATGCAAAATTTGAGGGTGAGTGAGTATGTTTATTCTCATGAAAGAAATTATTATGATGAGAGGAGTGAGAGGGAGGAAAGGAGAGAAAATCCTAGGAGGCACAATCATAGGAGAGAAAATAGAGATGAGGAAGATTGGAGGGTGAGGAGAGAAAATAATGATAGAAGAGAAGTCCACAAAGCTCAAAAGTTGGAGCAACAACTAGAAAGGAGAAGAGATTCCTTTTCCAAAACCAATGGGGCTGCAAAGCCTAAAAGGGAAGTTTCTCAAGTGAAAAATAAAGAAGAAAAAGGTGGAAAGCTCAAGAAAAAAAATTGTGGAACCAACTCCAACAAGATCAAGCAATATCAAGTTTTTAGATCAAGTTTTTAGAGTGCCTTGGTAAAGGACACATTGCTTCTCAATGTCCTAACAAGCCAACCATGATTTTGCTTGAGGATGGAGACATAAAGAGTAAGTCTTCAAGTGATGTAACAAGTTCTTCAAGTGAAAAGGAAGAAGAACTTACCCTAGTGGAGACCAAAGAGGGTGATGATCTCTTGATGGTTAAGAGAATGCAAGAGCTGGAAAAAAATACTGCACCTACAAAAGAGAATAGTGAGCTATCCAAGACAAAATTTAGTGAAAAGGAAAGAAAAGAGAAAGAGTATGAGAGCAAAAAAATTAATGAGACTAAGGAAAGTTTATTATTGAGAGGA
>QARZ01040629.1:79439-100408 GCA_013407115.1 Glycine latifolia
TAAACTTTATTACTTGTAAACGATCGGTGCACTTGCCGTAATCGCGCAACAAACACACATCAATAATAATTATATCGCATCTCATTAGTTTAAAACATAACTTTTATTGAAAATCAGCACACAACAGGGACAGACAGATATTCTCATAGTTGGACTCCCTGGCCCCCAACTATGGTATCTAAACTATCGCCAAAATAATAAACTCCCCTTACCTAACCAGGAGTTCTTCCTATTACAGCCTAGCGGTGTGGTTTCACGATCCTTCAATAACCCGTGTTTGTCTGAACACAAAGTTCTACATACCAAATTGAAAACAATTTAGTATAGATTCCAAAGACAAGGTCAAAATTAACATTTAGGGTCAAATACCCACTCAAATCAAAAAAGGGCTAAACGGTGTTTTTGGGAGTTCACATCAAAAGACATCATTTTGAAATTTCAATAAAAACAATGTGACCAAGACTCAACAAGGATAACAGAAATGACATCAATTTCATAAAAAGGAGACTTTTACAACATCTCATTTTCAAAGGGTTTTCAAAGGAAGTGTAAAACTCCCACCAACGGTATCCAAAACACAAGAGACACTAAGAGAAGCTTAAACTAGTTAGAAGAAGACAAAGGAAACCAAGGTTACCTCAACGAAACCAAGAAAGGAGGATTGGAGGCTCTGCTCTCTACCGAATCTTCGAGTTGAGTTTCAAATATTTCACTCCGATTAAAGGGTTCCTCTCCAAGTGGTGGTCTCGTGGCAAGCAACGGCGGCCGGTGGTGGTCACTGTTGGTCTTGGGTGGTGGAGGATGATGGCGGGAGGTGGGTTGGCTGTTGGGAGGAAGAATCTCAAAGAAATCCTATGTTATTAATACAAAAAGAATCTCAAAGAATACACAACAAGTGTAAAGAAAGAAACCACCTATGATCCAGTAAATGATGAATGCAAATGATTTACAAGACTGGAATTAAAAAGGTGGAAGATGTTACTTCAGAACTTTCTTTCTACCACTTCGTTTGAAAGCTTGCCCAAGAAGAAACCCACATTTGAAATCTTTGAATCTTGAGGATTTGTGGGACTTGACAAAGTTAAGCACTTGAAATCAATTCTTACTCAAAAAGCTAATGAAAGAACTTTTAAATTTCATTGTTATTTTCCAAAACACCAAACAACTATTTATAGAAATTAGTTTGTAACTGTGAGTAATTGATTAAAATGATTACTTAATCGATAAAACCACTAATGTAATTTATTGTTAACAAGTTTAATCGATTAAACTGTTCTTGAGCTTTCTAGAAAATGTTTATGAACAAAGTAATCGATTAATTCGCCATGTATTCGATTATCATAGGCAGTCTTAGTCTTCAAATATGCACCTAGTAATCAATTACCACAAATCATAATCGATTATCACAGGAAGACTTTTTGTGACTTTGTGAAGTGTAATCAATTACCATTCTCTTGTAATTGATTAAAGTGTTCTTGAAAGCTTAAGTAATAGATTACTACAAGCTGGTAATCAATTAAAGTAGAGAAAAAATGTTTTTCCAAAACCTTAAACTTTGAACACTTTGGCTTTTATGCAATCATGAAAACCATTTGTTTCAGAAAAGCTGTTTCACAAGACTTATACTTTTATGAAAACATGAATGCAAAAACCATGTATGAGCTTTATACAATGGATTATAGGAAGTTTCATCTCATACACAAATTACAACTACCAATCAAATTGATTTGGCATGTAAAAAAGCCTAAACACTTTGTAGACTTTGAGACTCAGCTTCTTTATCCTCTTGAGCTCCCCCTGACTTTAACAATCTCCCACTTTTTGGCTTTGATCATGCCAAACTTCAATTGAACATGTTGAATCTTAGTGTTATTTTTAGGAGAGAGTTTTCAGAAGCTTTTACTTAAACTTGAAAAATAATAAGCCTCTTGCCAAGACCAAGTGTTAAGTATACATTGCATAAACTCAAGACATCATAAGCATGTGTATTGCTCCCCCTTTCTTATGTAATTTCATATCAAGTTAGATTTAGAGCAATGCTTATGTTCATTTAAATCAGAGCAACTATTTATCATATTTGATTATAGTTTATCATCCTTCTCCCCTTATATTCTTTTAATCACTCAGCATCCTTCAAATGTTCATTGTATATGTTCATTTTTCTCCCCCTTTTGGCTTATCAAAGACAAAAATGTTCCAGTTATAATGAAATAAGCAAGGAAGATGTAAACAACATAAAACAAAATTTTATTCATTAATAGAAAGATGCAGAAACAGAAGAATAAACATCAACAATAAGTGCTGAATATGAGAGAAAGCAAACAACCCAACCAGAAGCAAGATACATCCACTAATCTAGAGATTATCAAAATCTTTTAGAGCCATGCTAGTCTCTATGTTTTCTAGCCTAGTGGTAATCTCTTCCAAGGAGGAATGAACATCAACTGAATGTTCAGGATGCAGAGCTATCATTGCATCCATCTTTTGAATCATCAAAGATTTGAAAGGGCTCCACTACTGCTCAGCAGGGCCAGCTTCAACATCTCTTTCCTTAGCTTCTTGTTCCTCATCTGCACCTCCTTGTGGAGCTTGTTCTCCAGCCATTATCGACCCATTTGGAGTTTGCATCAACCCCAACTTGGTGAGATGATTGACAGTGATGAGGTTGGTGAGGTTGGTGGTGTTGTCAACAATCTCATCTGACACATCAATCCCAAAGTAGTCAATGAACCTTGAGACTAACACAACATAGGGGAATTGATAGCTAAGCAACCTTTTAGACTTCATCATAGTCTCCTCAATGACTAGAACCCAATTAATCTGAGTTCCAATCTTCATTCCATACACCAATTCCAAATCATCATCTGTGATTTGTGCATGATTGGTAGACTGTTGCGAATTCGACAAGTGTACCGTTCGTTTCAAGTAATAAAATAAGTAAGTAGAGTATCGTCTCCACAGGGATTAAATGCAACCTTATGTAACTTAACGTCTTAGAAATTGAAAGACAAAATAATAATTTGAGAGAGTTGGTTGATTTGTAATTGAGTGCTGTAATTTAAATGACAGAAAATTAACAAGAATGTAAGTGAATTTAATTAGAGTTTACTGCAGTTGTGAAGGATGATTGTAGTTAAACGCAATCCCCTATGATTCCTTCCCACTATGTATAATTGATTAGTAACTTGAACTAGTCTTAATTACTCAGCTGTTGTGTTCTCCTGTGATTAGCTAAACCCTAATCCCTTAGTGATTTAGCCTTTTGATGAAATTAAGAACCCTAATCCCTTAGTGATTCTCTCTTAAACCAAGCATTAAGCAAACACAAACTGAAGGTGCTGCAACTACACATCCCTATCCCTAGCAATGTATAAATTGTTGTTCTACTCATTTCAGAAATTAGAATCCCAATATCCCTATTGCGAACCCTAACCCTAACCCTCTTAAGAGAATGACCAGTCCAATTAAGAATTATGCAGTGAATAGCAGAATAGAACAAAGCAATTATGATAATCTTATTAAAACCAATCAATACATAGAGGAATTCTTCATAGGTTCATGGCTCAACCACAATACAGAATTTAGCCAAGCATATTCTGTGTTAGCAATACTTCCATGATTAACATACCAGAAGAAAAGAAAGGATTACAAAGGGTATGATTCTGCAGACTTCCAATCTTCTCCAAAGGTGCTTTAATGGCTTCTTCCTTGGCAATCTCTCTAAACCTTTGTAAAAGCTCCCCTCTTTTTGACCCAGTGGCCTCCTTTTATGCCCCAAATCGTCCTAGTTTTTATTCCAGTAAGTCTGCACCATTCCCCCTACTGAATCAATTTAAATCTTTTTAATTGGAGAGCCAGCGAGCTTCTCACGCGATTCGTGTGAAGTCCCACGCTAATCGCGTGAGTTGTTCGAGTTGAAAAGACTGTCCTGTGACTTCTCGCGCTGATCGCGTGGATGTTGGTGCTGGTCGCGTGACTTATTCGAACTGGATGCTTGAGTTTGATAGAATGGCACGACTCGCGTGGTAGTTGGCACGACTCGCATGACTTGTTCGAACTGAGGGTCTGTGTTTTATCATCTGGCACAGATCGCGTGGATGTTGGCGCGATTCGCGTGGGAGCTTTAAGAGCATTGGCTTGTTCTTTTTAGCTTCTTTTCCTCTGTTGTTGGTTCCTAAATGATAAAATACTAAGAAACTTAATAAATATGCAATTAAGTAATAATTCACTAATTCCTAAGCTAATTTACTAACTCTTAAACAATTTATTAATGAATTAAGTCTAAAAACTACTATATGCTAGAAGCATATCATAGACCTTGGTGTAGGATATAGGTGATGATGTAGTGAAGAAATCTGTCTTCACCAGTCATGTTGCCAACCCCAAGCCTGTTCTTTGTTCTTGCTTATGGATCCAACAACATACCCCTGTATGTGTCCATCTTTGAGTATCCTCCTACCTCTTCTTCAAACTTTCTAACACCTACACAAGAGATGTCAGCCACTGTATTCCAAACAGGGTCATCAATCTCCATTGCAAATCCATTCACTTGGGAACAGAGGACACCATCCATGCTTGCCTTGGCACAAGTGTAAAACACTTTTACCAGTTCAGGGTAAAAAGTACCCTTCATCTCCAGCAACTGAAGTAATAGCTGAACCCATAGCCATTAAGTTTTCCCAAATCTACCTTGCAATGGAACCCACTCTTCAAGCAAACTTCAAGATTACACAAACTTCCAGCACTCTTGTGAATTGGGGCTGTTAAGAGATTTGTAATTGCAGAAAATGGAAGTTGGAAGAAAGGATAGGGATAAAGGTGAAGACACCATGGAGAAGCTCTCCAATAAGTCTAGGAAGAATCACCACAATAGCATTGGGAAGCCATTGATAAGACTCAAGAAGTTCTTGAACAAGAACAAGAGAGAAACTCTCACAACAATTTTCAGAATTGTATTAATGAACCAAAGTTAGTTATATTCAGTTTTGACACCTTATATAGGCCACGAAATTACAAGCTAAATGTCACTAAAATGTAAGGAAAATGCAAATTGAAATGAAGCCTAAATGAAGCTTGAAGTGCAAGCTTTCCCCAAGTGACCTTTGGCTTCCCAAATATGTGCAGTTGCAGTTTCAGACTGAAATAATTGATTAATTCGCACTTGTAATCGATTAAAACAGAGATATTTACCATTTTCAGGCTTGTGTAATTGATGACAGTTGTCTTGTAATCGATTAAAGGAGTCAAGCACTGAAATAATCGATTACACCTGCCATTTAATCGATTAAAGCAGTAAGACCTTGTTCTTGTTTGCAAATGAAATGCTATAATCGATTACAAGGTCAATATAATCGATTAAAACAGTGAAAAACCTATTTACAAGTGTTTTATTGAATTTCTCCTAACAAGTGTTGGAATTTATTGAATTAAATTGGATTTGAGACATCAAAATCCAGCTCTTGTCATCCTTGAATTGGTGTGCATCTTCATGCTTGCCCAAGTTAGCTTGAATGTGGTCTTGAAGTGCTTGAGTTCTAGCTCTTGTCATTGGTCCTTTGAAGCTCACCAAAGGAAGTGCTTTAAGCCCTTCTTCTAGACCTTTGGCTTGTCTTGGACCGCCATCAACAACTTTGTCAGCCCTTGAGCTTGTAGCATTGTAGGGAATTCAAATCCCACAAACCAGTCAAGCTCTAGATATTTTGGAGGCATGAAAAGCTTGGTTGCATTGAACTGCTTGTAGTTATTCCTCTCAACTTCAGAGGTGAACCAGGTATTAAGCCTATTCTCAGTAGCTCTAGAGGTTTGTCCAACTTTCCTCTTGTTGGTTTTAATTTTCTTAGAGGCAGATGGATTAGACATGGTGAGTATTTTTTGAAGAAAGGAATGAGCAGATGTTTGGTTGAGAGAGAGAAGCAAAACACAAGGATTTAGCTTAGTTTGCTTAAGGGAGAAAGTGATTTTCAGGTGTGAAGTTTTTAGCTTTTGAAAACCTAAATTTATAGAGGTTTTAAAGTTTAGAATTTGAATTTTAAAACTTGGTAACAACTATCTCAAATTCCAAGAGTGTCTGGGTTCACTGAACCAGATTGTTGAATAATTAGAGATAAGATGTCAGTTACAGTGCATTGAAAATTGTGCAATTTGTAGAAATGCCATAGATAATCGATTACATATCCTTCGTATCGATAATTCCATGACGAAATATGACTCTGAACATGGTGCTATCAATTAATATGAAGGCGTAATCGATTACTGTAGAGAGTTTTGAATTTGCAAAATAGCTTTCAAGTATTAAGTAATAGATCAAAATACAGGGTCATTGATTACTACAGAGAATTTTTGTCTCTGAATCGCATTTGAACACTAAGTAATCGATTAATACGACAGGTAATTGATTACTCCAGAGATTTTTTTCATTTTCAAATTCACTTTAAGTGCTAAGTAATTGATTATTCCAGAGATTTTTTGACTCTAAATTGTCTCTAAACCTCAAAGAATCGATTAATACATATAGTAATCGATTAAAGCAGACAATTATGTAGAGTGAATAGTGTCATTCATAAGAATTTCAATTTTTTGTGTGATGCATAGTCATTTGTGTGTGCTATTGCATGTATTTAGGCATATCAAAAGCAAGCTCGCAAATATTAGATTCATCAAGAGTACCTAGCATGTTCCTAAGAGCATAGATATCAACCAATTGATTATTTATGTCAACAAACTCAATTAAGCAATTATATAATGACCCTGTGATAATCCGGGTTGTCACATAAGGGGGTGTATATTGGAACTCGGATAAGAAGGGGGTGTAGATAGCATCTCTTCAAAATTGGGTTCATGTGACTGGGTTGTCACAAAAGGGGATATATATTGGAACTCGGATATGAAGGGGGTGTAGATAACACTTTTTCAATCCGGGATCATGATGTATGTTAGTACTGATAGGAAGACTGGGTTAGTGCATGACCTGGTTATCGCCACGTAAGTGGTGTATATACATAGCACTTTATGGAAATGCGCTTATGTATGGAAAGGAACTCGGACAAAGAAGGAAGACCGACCGAGTAGTGATCTCGGATGTGTTCCGAGTAGTGATCTCGGATGTGTTCCGAGTAGTGATCTCAGATGTGTTTCGAGTAGTGATCTCGGATGTGTTTTCGAGTGGTGATCTCGTACGTGTTACTGAGTTGTGACCTCGGATGAGCAACTGGGTAGTGGCCTCGGTTGAGCTCGGAGGAACTCGTTTTTAGTTGACTTGTAAGGGCTACCGGGTAGAGAAACCGGAAGAGCTAGCAACCCCTTTTGATAGAGTTACCGAGTTAGTGATCCCAGAAGTGGTTGGGAACCTTGGACTGGTGAAGTACCAAGGTAGGAACTCGGAAGAGGTCGGATGAAGTCAGAGGAGGATGGATCCTTAGATGTACTATAGTACCAAGGATGAATTCTTATGCAATCGATTACATAAGCATTTGTAATCGATTAAAACAGTCAGTACTTGCTGTTTAACCCGGACATAGCCTTGTGGTTGGGATGAGTGCTCAGGAACCTGAGGTATGGTAGTGAAGTTGTCCTCAATATATATATATATATATATATATATATATATATATATATAAATGCAA
This sequence comes from Glycine latifolia, assembly GCA_013407115.1. Lineage (NCBI taxonomy): Eukaryota > Viridiplantae > Streptophyta > Magnoliopsida > Fabales > Fabaceae > Glycine > Glycine latifolia. Next base: position 87,062 of record QARZ01040629.1, read on the forward strand.
CTCGGCAGCGTTAGTGATATGAAGAGAACTTGGCAGCATCAGTAGGGTTTAGAGAACTCGGGTAGTCACACGTAACCTGTATATGAGGTATAATAAATTGACTTGCCAAACAGTAAACCCAACCCGAAAACTGTAAGGGGGAAAATGCTTATTGTTTTTCGAAAGCATGATCCTCCAGTGTTCCATGGGGGATATAACCTGTAACGCCCCCTCAGCTATAAGGGTCATTACCAAGCATATCCACTTACAAACAGATAATCAGTCAGAGTTTAAGCAGTTTGGAAGCACATACTAAAAGTGACATCATCAAATGTCATCATCATATACACTGTACATATAATATGGTGAATATATATATATCTCTGATTAGATACAAAACTGTACGAACATCCCCTCAGGGTATAACAAAATCAAATCGAAGGCTAAGTACAAAACACCAGAGCCACATGCTCATATCATCTAGCCTAAGGTGTACAAACAGCAGCTATCCCTGCATAGGCTTCTTGCCTTGGGATCTATCTGCTCCTCCTGATGAATCACCTGCAACATAAGTCCCACAAACGGGGTGAGATATAAAATCTCAGTAAACTCAGGGCCCTTGAAGGTATTTCCTTCCCCTGGTTCACTGACAGCCACACATATATATATATAGTAATGTAACATAATCACAGCAATGAAACACTCAAACCATCGTCATCAGTGTACATCAATACACATCCACCTACCAAAACCATAGTATAATCATGGCATACAACCATGCATCACATCCATAACTGTCACACAGAGGCTACATCTAAGTATATAGGAACATCTCCACTCAGGGAGGCTACCTCTATATACTAGGAACATCTCCTGCCTGTATAAACCTAGCGGAGGCTTCCTCTGAATACATAGGAACATCTCTCACACGAGGCTTCATCTATATATCAGGTACATCTCCTTCTGATGAGGCTACCTCTGTGTATATAGGTACATCTCTATTCACGAGGCTACCTCTATATAGCACAGGAACATCTCATCCTCTATCACAATACAACTGCCTGAGGAGGCTACCTCTGTGTATATGGGAACATCTCCATGCGGGAGGCTACGTCCATATCACAGGAACGTCTCTCAACAGGTCTTACTCAACTCAAATCATCTATCCTACTACCATAGGATACTACTCAAACACAGCATGCGTATTCAAGTTTCATATTCAATTAGGCATGCTACAAGTCAAGAAATTCACATCCATGCATATCAATTCCCTATCACAGGGTTCAGTCCACATTTCAAACATCGCATGCCAATACACATCAATTCCCCCTTCTCAGGGTTAGGCATACACATCAATTTCCCTATCACAGGGATCAGATCATCAGCCAACAACCATTCACAGCATTATATAACATCCACATGCATGCTTACACGCATAATAGAACCATCACCCCTCTTGGTGTATGGTGGAACACAGAAGGATACACAAACAAGAACCAAGAGCTTACCTGCTCTAGACAGATCACCGGCTCTCCCGGCCTCGTGGTCAACACCACCAGAGCTATCAAGCTCACGTCCTACACAAGAACCAGAACATAACACATCAAATACGGTTCTAGGCCGTTCAAACGAAAGGAAACTATCATCCTCTCTATCTTCATATAATAAATCACTACACAAGCGATTCTCAAACCCTCAACAGGATCTCTCTCTCGGCCTCATCAAGGCTACAGAGTCTCTACAAAGACTCTGATCAGGCTAATACCACTCTGATTTAACCTTCTCAATATTCAATTTCTCATTATCAGCAGTTCAAGCTCATAAACCTCATCTATACATTCTCATGAGCAACTTTGTCAACTGCTCTAAGGTTCCTACTAGTCATATTACTAGCCTTTTATCTCTGCTCATACATACTCAGAGCCAAAATCAAACTTCATCAATAATGATGATTCAAGGTTCTAACTTCCTCAGAATACCTTTCTGAGTACAAAACTCTACAGAGTCTAAGCCTAATAACGGCTCTAACACCTCTAAAAATACCTCTCTATATACCCCCATCACCAACAAAATCTAATACACAGAACCAACGGCTAAAGTTCGAGTTTCTTACCTCTGTGCAGTCAAGACACTCCAGGGAATCACTTTCCCTAAGGTAGATCGTTCATACAAGGCCTCCTTCGCCTCTGATTCTTCGATTCCAAAACTCACAAAAAGGGGGTTTTTCTAGAGAGTAAAGGAATGATTCAAGCTTCCAAGGTGTTTTCTTCACAATCAAAGGTCTAAGGGAGGTGTTTTAATGGCTTATAATGGAGATATGAAGCTTCTAGGGTGCTCTAATGGCTGCCTGGCTCAAGGAGGAAGAAGAAGAAGCAGTTTTGAAGCCCAAAAACGCGAAAATGGCCTTTTATAGGCTCCCAGCCCGCGTTCCCACACTAACCGCGCCATTCCCACGCTATCCGCGCCAAAAATGCGCAAGAAATGGCTTTCTGGAGCATTCCCACGCTAACCGCGCCATATCTGGCGCTAATCGCGCCAAATGAGCGAACCTGGGGGTCTCCAAGGCCATTCTGTCGCTAACCGCGCCATAATCCATGCTAATCGCGTCACGTGGCCGCGTAGTGGCGCTAACGGCGCTGAATCTCACGCTAATCGCGTGGCACTATTCACAGGCAAAATCCGTCGCTAATTCCATCGCAAAATCCGTCGCTAACGCTTTTTCTGACGGAATTTAGCAAATTTAAAACTTTTCTTTCTTTTCTCTTATTTATTAAACCTAGGTTATTATACAACCCCATTGTTTCTACCAAGTGGTTGCAGACTTTAGAGAAGATTTTCCCCGTGATGGAGTGTTCGGACCATCAACGACTTCTCTATGCAACCTATCTGTTGTAGGGAGATGCACACGAGTGGTGGGTTACCATTTCGTAGCTTTTCCGGGGCCAGGGTGGGGTTATCACCTGGCAGATGTTTGAGGCTCAGTTCCTAGATCGGTGTTTTCCACGAGATGCTAGGGAGCAGAAATAGGCTGAGTTCGAGGGCCTTGTTCAGGGACGTATGTCTATTGATGAGTACTTAGCCAAGATTAATGAATTGGCTAAGTATGTGCATTTCTGGAGAGCGATGCCTGACGTCGAGGTGCTTGCTGCTAAGTTCCAGAGGGGACTTAGAGAGAATATAGAAGAGAAGATCGTCGGGCATGGATCCCCGGATATGGGTAGCCTGGTGAGGCAATGTCGGCAGGTGGAAGACGTGATAAAGAGGCGCAGCTGCAGTCATCATGTTCCATCTTTTAGACAGTAGGGAAGAAAAACTAGTGGTTCAGGCCAAGCCGGGAAGGGTAAAGGAAAAGGTTTGGGAGTGTCATTCCCAGCTGACCAGTTTAAGAAGGGGCTGGGTTGTAAAGGATCTGCATCAAGATCGAATCTGCCTCTGAATTGTGCTACATGTGGGAGGAACCATTGGGGAAATTGCTCCACTGGTCAGTTTTATTGTTTTCGATGTGGGCAGCATGGTCACTTTACTAGAGAATGTCCTCAAAGAGATGACCGGGTTGTAGCTGCTCCCGTTATTTCAGTAGCACCACCTTCAGGATGGATTTACACGATAGATGCTAAGGAGGCCGGTCGAGCTCCCGACTTGATCCGAGGTATGATTCTTATTGATAATTGTGATTTAAGAGTGTTGTTTGATTCTGGAGCTACTCACTCATTCATTGAGAATCGTGTTACCCTAGGTCTGCACTTAGAGTTATGCAGCTTGTTTCATCCTATGGTTGTTTCCACTGCTTCTAAAGAGCAGTGCTAGATTGATACGTACTACGGGGATGTGTGGTTTAGTTTTGAGGGTCGGGAATACAGTGTTGATATGTATTGTCTTATGATGCCTAATCTTGAGATTATCTTGGGCATGGATTGGTTGGCCAAGTATGGTGTCATGTTGGATTGTTGCAATAAGAAGATAGTTGTATCTCAAGATGGAAACGGATCGGGTTTCACTTCGCTTATCACAACCTTGCAAGTCGGCAAGGAGATGAAGAGAGGAGCCCGGGGTTATCTCTTATTGAGTTCAGCAAAAGAGAGGCCGGGATGGGGTCTGGCAGAGATACCGGTTGTGAACGAGTTTATGGATGTATTTCCCGAGGAAATCACACAGCTTCCATCCGAGAGAGGAATTGATTTCTCCATTGATTTGATCCTGGGTGTAGGACTCATTTCTGCAGCTCCTTATCGTATGGCTTCATTGGAGCTAAAGGAGTTGAAGGCGCAGCTTGAGGACTTATTGTCCAAGGAGTTTATTCGACCAAGTGTGTCGCCTTAGGGAGCACGATTATTTTTGTTAAAAAGAAGGATGGGAGTATGAGGTTATGTATGGATTATAGGCAATTGAATAAGGTCACGATAAAGAACAAGTATCCTTTGCCTCGAATTGATGATTTGCTGGATCAATTGAATGGAGCTTGTGTATTTTCTAAGATTGATCTGCGATCCGGGTGCCATCAAATCTGGATTAAGCCTGAGGACATACCTAAGACTACTTTCTGGTCTCGGTATGGTCATTATGAATACCAGGTAATTTCGTTTGGTCTTACAAATGCTCCAGCCGTGTTCATGGGTTATATGAACCAGGTTTTTAGACCTTACTTAGATTAGTTTGTGGTGGTGTTCATTGATGATATATTAATTTATTCTATGAGTAAGGAAGAGCATGCCGAACATCTCCGAATTGTTTTGCAAACCTTGAGGAATGACCAACTTTATTCCAAGTTGTCGAAATGTGAATTTTGGTTGACTGAGGTGAAGTTTATTGGTCATGTGATCTCGGCAGCTGGGATAGCAGTTGATCCCAGTAAGATAGAGGCCGTGATGGATTGGGAAAGACCCAAGAATGTGTCTGAGATCCGAAGTTTCCTTGGATTAGCCAGGTACTACCGAAGGTTCATTCAAGGGTTTTCACAGATGATACTGCCCTTAACCCGGCTTACCAGGAAGGGTAATCAGTTTGCATGGACTCATGAATGGGAGGAATGTTTCTTGATGTTTAAAGAGAAATTGATAACAGCTCTGATGTTGGTTCTTCCTGACCCTGAAGGAAGCTTTGAGGTTTATTGTGATGCTTCCAAACAAGGACTTGGATGTGTATTGATGCAAGAAAGAAGGGTGGTTGCGTATGCTTCTCGGCAACTGAAGCCAAATGAGGAGAATTATCCTACGCATGACTTAGAACTGGCAGCCATGGTCTTCGCGTTAAAGATATGGAGGCACTACCTGTATGGTGCCAAGTAGTGATCTCGGATGTGTTTTGAGTAGTGATCTCAGATTTTTTTCGGGTAGTGATCTTGAATGTGTTTCGAGTAGTGATCTCAGATGTGTTTCCGAGTGGTGATCTCGTACATGTTACCGAGTTGTGATCTCGGATGAGCAACTGGGTAGTGGCCTCGGTTGAGCTCGGAGGAGCTCATTTTTAGTTGACTTGTAAGAGCTACCGGGTAGACAAACCGGAAGAGCTCGTAACCCCTTTTGATAGAGTTACCAGGTTAGTGATCCCAAAAGTGGTTGGGAGGAACCTTGGACTAGTGAAGTACCAAGGTAGGAACTCGAAAGAGGTCGGAATAGGTCAGATGAAGTTGGAGGAGGATCCTTGGATGTACTATAGTACCAAGGATGAATTCTTATGCAATCAATTACATAAGCATTCATAATCGATTAAAACAGTCAGTACTTGCTATTTAACCCGGACTTAGCCTTGTGGTTGGGATGAGTGCTCAGGAATCCGGGGTATGGTAGTGAAGTTGCACTCAATATATATATAAATCCAACCGGCAGCGTTAGTGATATGAAGAGAACTCGATAGCGTCAGTAGGGTTTAGAGAACTCGGGTAGTCACACGTAACTTGTATATGAGGTATAATAAATTGACTTGCCAAACAGTAGACCCAACCTGATAGTTAAACATCTCTACATATTCACTTTATTTTCACTGTCTTTGCTAAAATGCTTTCTCTCTCTTATTCCATACTTCCTCCATTGTTAAAGTGAGAAAAGCTTCCTAGATAACCATTCTTTAACCTATAAACCTTCACATCCAACGTAAGGACTGAAGAGGATCACCATACAAATTAGATTCTACCCTTTGTTAGTTGTAAAAACCATCAGGCGAGGAGATCATTTCTAGAAAGAAAGTGTAAAGTTTCAACCTTTAAGAGTTAGAATGCACGTTAAGGACATCCAAGCTTGGATTTGGGTGTTAAAAGGAAAAATGACCCATATGAGTTAGGGTTGGTTTTGGGTGTTATTTCTTTGGAAAAATATGCTTAGGAGGTTGATGTGATGAAGGTTCAACCTTGAAAGCAAATTTTTCTAGGTTTTGGGTATTTTGTTATGCCCAAATATTTTGGGGTTTGCAAGTCAATGTTGAAGGTATTTGTATGAGATCTGGAAAAGAACTGAGTTCTTTTGATGAAACGGTTGACAACCGTTCTAGATATCTTTCTTGCCTGGTGTAGGGCTTGATAAAGAAGATATCAGTGGTTTGGAACACAAGGCTGAGAGAGCCAGTGCGGTGATCAGAGAAGGTAAGCTCTCTGTTCTTGGGAGTTTGTTCTCTTGATTGTGTTCCACCATACTCCTGGGGAGTTATGGTTATTGTATGATGCAGTGCATGTATTTAAATTGTGTGTTACTGCTTTTTGATTGAAACATACATGTAAATGATTTGCACTGTGATTGAGGAAGTCCTCTGGCTAGAGAAGTGGACCATATATGAGAGTGTAAGACTCATCCGAGATGAGCTTCTCGATAATTCATATACGTCCGAGTGCATGAGATGTGCACGGGTGATATACATTTGTGCATGAGATGTGCACTGGTGAACTTGTATTTCTATGCTGGAATGGCACGTGGGTGTGATTATATACATGTGATGTTTATAAAGGCCGGGATTGTTATACTGCTATTTTTTATTAAAAGGCCGGGTTGGCTATGTTATATGTTACGTCAATATAAATGCTATGTACTGCGGAAGTGAACCAGGGGGAGATGAGTATCCAAGAACCCTGAGTTTACTTAGATTGTATCTCACCCCAGTTGTGAATTATATTTTATTGCAGGTGATAGCCAAAGAGTGGGAGACGAGGTCCAGGGTAAGAGACCCGAGTAGGGGTTGTTCGGTGGATCTCAATTGATAGGTCGGGTAGGCCGAGGCCGAGTTGGCCAATAATTGAGGATTATGGACAAGAGGACGATACCGGATTCAAGGAAGCAGATTTTGGAAGGCGGTCCTTTTGGTGAGCCTATTGACTCCTTTATATTGTATGTTTTGTAACCCGGTATGGGTTGTTTTGTATTATGTACCTTTGGAACAGAACCCGGGTGCCGGGATGTATATTAAAATTCCATACATAATGTCAGTTGTGTTGCAAGACGTGTGGCAACATTTTTTTTTATGCTTTCGTGTTTACTTAATTTACGTAAGTATTACTGCGCTTAAGACCATAATATAATGTTAATGAACCGGATGCATACGGGGTCGTTACAAATTACCCTTTTGAATGTGATCTCTGAGGAAGTGATGCCTGATCTTTATATGCTTTGTCCTTGAGTGCACTATTGGATTCTTTGATAAGTTGACAGCACTTGTGTTGTCACATAGCAAATGAATCTCTTTCAATTCAACACCAAAATCTTGTAATTGTTGCTTTAACCACAAGCTTTGAGCCCAACAACTTCCAGCAGCAATGTACTCAGCCTTAATGTTCATAGAGCAACACAAGATTGTTTCTTGCAATGCCATGAGATAAGTGAACTCCCCAATAAATGGCATGTTCCACTTGTGCTTTTCCTGTCTAATTTGCATCCTACAAAATCAAAATCTGAGTATCCAATTAAATTTAATAATTCACCTTTGGGATACCAAAGATCAACTGTTGGAGTTGATTTGAGATATTTGGTGATACTCTTGACTGCTGTGAGGTGTGATTCTATAGGATTAGCTTGATATCTTGCACATAAGCACACACTCAGCATTATATCTAGTCTACTTGTAGTCAAGTACGATAGAGATCCAATCATCCCTCTATATTTTAACTCATTAACCTTCTTGCCCTTTTCATTTGAATCAAGGTAAGTTTAGGTTGCAATGGGAGTTACAGCATCTTTGCTTTTCTCCATGTCAAATTTCTTGATCAATTCATGGCAGTACTTTGTTTGGCTAAGAAATGTCCCATTCTTCATTTGCTTCACTTGAAGTCCAAGAAAAAATGTTAATTCTTCCATCACAGACATTTCAAATTCATTCTGCAAATAGATTAAGAATTCTTTGCACAAGGAATGATTAGTTGAACCAAAAAAAATATCATCAACATATATTTGAACTAATAAGATATCATTGTCTGATTTGTTGATGAACAATGTTTTGTCCACTTGTCCTCTTATGAAGGATTGACTAAGTAAGAAGTTGCTCAATCTTTCATATCAGGACCTAGGAGCTTGCTTTAATCCATAAAGAGCTTTCTTTAGTTTAAAAACATGATTTGGATATTTAAAATCAACAAAGCCAGGAGGTTGATCAACATAGATTTCCTCCTCAATATATCCATTAAGAAAATCACTCTTTACATCCATTTGGAACAACTTAAAATCCATTAAACATGCAAATGCAAGTAGTAATCTGATGGCCTTCAACCTTACTACTGGAGCATAGGTCTCTTCATAATCAATGCCTTCCTCTTACTTGTAACCTTTTGCAACCAATCTATCTTTGTTTCTGACTATGATGCCACTTTCATCAAGTTTGTGTTCCTAAAAACCCACTTGGTGCCAATAGGCTTATGAGAAGAAGGTCTAGGAAAAAGTTCCCAAATTTCATTTCTCTTGAACTGATTAAGTTCATTATGCATAGAAAGCTTTCAATGCTCATCAATTAAAGCTTGGTCAATGTTCTTAGGTTCAATTTGAGAAACTAAAGCCATATGACAACATAGATTTCTTAGTGAAGATCTAGTAGATACTCCCTTAGTAACTTCATCAATTATGTTGTCAAGGGAGAGATCTATGTTGTTTTCCAATCCTTAGGCTTTTGAGTAGGTGTTGATTGACCACTATATTCATTTGGTTCATCCTTATTCTTTTCATTTGATCCATTGAGTTTCATATACTCTTCTATAGGACTTGCATCATTATCACAACTCTCTTCCTCTTTTAAGGAGTTAGATTCATCACAAATAACATGAATTGATTCCTCCATGCATAAAGTTCTTTTATTGAAGACTCGATATGCTTTGCTTTGTAATGAATATCCAAGAAAGATAGCTTCATCAGCCTTTGCATCAAACTTTTCAAGTGACTCCTTTCCATTATTTAAAACAAAACATTTGCAACCAAATGCTCTTAGGTGAGAAATGTTTGGTTTTCTACCTTTATATAGTTCATAAGGAGTTTCCTTTAAAATAGGCCTTATGAGTAATCTATTCAAAGTGTAGCAAACAGTAATCACAACATCAGCCCAAAAATGTTTAGGCAAATTTGTTTCATTAAGAAGAGTTATAGCTCCTTCTTCAAGGGATTTATTTTTCCTCTCCACAATACCATTTTGCTGAAGAGTTCTTGGAGCTGATAAATTGTGGTTGATTCCATTTTCTTCACAGAACTTTTCAAAATGCTCATTTTGGAATTCACCACTATGATCACTTCTTATTGAGATAATTTTGTAGCCTTTTTCATTTTGATCAAGCTTGGCTAATTTTCTAAATGCAATGAAAACATCACTCTTGGATTTTAAAAACAAAGTCCATGTGAATCTAGAATAGTCATCAACTATTACAAGCCTATAGTAATTGCCTCCTAAGCTCATAGTTCTAGAAGGACCAAACAAATCCATGTGAAGCAATTCAGGGGTCTAGAAGTGGAAACAAAGTTTTTATTTTGAAAAGAAATCTTGGTTTGTTTCCCCTTTTGACAAACATCACATAGTTTGTCCTTTTTAAACTTATGTTTAAGTAAACCAATGACTAAGTCTTTTCTAATAAGCTTGTTCATGCAATGCATGTTAATGTGACTAGCTCTCCTATGTCATAGCCATGATTCATCAATCTTACTAACTAAACAATTAATATTGCGAATGAATGCATGTTCTATAGAGAGTAAGTAGATGTTACACTTTCTTTTTCCTACATGGATAACCTCACCGGATTAACCATCATATATCAAGAAACAATTATAACTAAAGGATACCTTGAATCCTTTATCACATAGCAGACTTATACTTAGAAGATTGTGCTTTAAACCTTCAACATAGAGAACATTTCTGATCTTGGTTTTAAAGTTGTCTCCTATATTGCCTTCTTTTATTATCTTGCCTTTATTGTTTTTTTCATAAGTGACAAATCCTCCATCCTTTAAAGTCAGATTTGTAAGCATGGACTTGTCACCTATCATGTGTCTAGAGCATCCACTGTCTAAGTACAATAATGATGCTTTAGCTCTAAGACACACCTGCAATAATCAAATTAAGTGGCAAAGAAAGGTACCCAATTAAGGTTGGGTCCATAAGGGTTAGCTATTTTTCTCTTTTTCTTTGGAACCCAAATGTAGTCTCCATTAGGCACATAGAACATTCTACCATAACACTTATGAGATGTGTGTCCTTCATTCATGCAATGATGTCATGTGATAGATTTTGATTTTCTTTCAAAATGAGCCTTTTTATTATACTTTTTAGAAAACCTTTTTCAATTCGTCTGTTTTGGAGGTACAAACTTGGTGTTTCAAAAAGGTTTTGATTGATGTTTGTAACCCAAACCAGATGTATTTCCAGTATACTTTACACACTTAACATTTGGTTCAAACTACATTTTCCTTGGTAAAGCTTTTTTATGAGATCTACCAAGTATGAGTTTTCACTTTTTAAAGACATGCACTTTTCAAGTTGGCTCTTTTGAATTCATCAAATTCTTTTTGCAAAACTTTTTAGTCATATACTTTTGAAGAGGAAGAAGCACACACACACCCATTTGCTTTGTAGCTTGAAACATGTTTTTCATTCTCTTCTTTCAAGTTACAAAGTTCAGCTTGCAATGATGCAAGTTTGGTGGTATGCCATCTAAGGTTACCTTTTAGCTTATTGTTAGAGATTGCAGGTTTTTGAGCCTCCTCATGCATTTCATGAAAAACATTAACAAGTTGGTCAAATTGAGGATTTACTTTTGATTTAGCACATGAATCATCTTCATCAGTTGTTGAAGTTAGGCATACATTTGCTTCTTCATTCTAACTTAATGATTCAGAAGTTGTTGAGGCATTTTCTTCCCATGCAATGTAGGCTTTCTTTGGTTTTCCTTTTTTCTTTGCTTTCTTTTCCCCTAACTGCTTCGTAAAAAATATAGGACATTCATATTTAATATGGCCTTGCTTACCACATTCAAAGCAGTTGAAGTTGGTGGTGATGTTGTTGTTTTCACTTCTTTTGTTGAACTTTGTGCACTTTTTGTTCTTGTTCTTCTTCATGAATTTGCTGAATCTTTTGACTGTTAGGTTAAAATTTTCAGCACCTTCATCTTCACTTGAGTCTTCTTATTTTTCCACATTTAAGGATGCATCTTCTAAGGCTATACTCTTTTGTTTCTTGTCTGCATTTTCTGCATGTGTTAATTGAGACATTTCTAATTCATACTCATGTAGCTTACCAAAAAGTGCAGCCATGAACATCTTTGATAGATCTTTGGACTCCTTGATTGTTGTCACCTTTGGTTGCCATGGTCTTGTTAGGCACTTCAAGATCTTGATGTTTAATTCTTTAGCATCAAATGTCTTTCCAAGACCAAGAAGATGATTTATAATGTGTCTGAATCTGGTTTGGAGTTGAGATATGTTTCCTGTTTTGTTCATCTTGAACATCTCATACTCATGAATCAAGGCATGCTTCCGTGATCTTCTAACTTCATCTGTACCTTCATGAGTAATTTCCAACATTTTCCAAATCTCCTTAGCACTCTTGCACCTAACAGTCATGAAAAATTGATCAGATGATAATGCATAGGTTATGATGGAGGTTCATGGCAAGCTAAAAGGTCTAGAATGAGAGTTTGAAGCACTTCCTTTGGTAAGCTTTAAAGGACCAATGACAAGAGCTAGGACTCAAGCACTTCAAGACCACATTCAGGTACAAGTGAGGAGGCAAACTTGAGGACAGGTTCTTTTCAAGAAGGAAGGGATGATGGAGATTCATGGCAAGCTAAAGGTCTAGAAGGAGAGCTTGAAGCACTTCCTTTGGTGAGCTTTAAAGGACCAATGACAAGAGCTAGGACTCAAGCACTTCAAGGCCACATTCAAGCTAACTTGGGTAAGCATGAAGATGCACACCAACTCAAGGATGACAAGAGCTGGATTTTGATGTCTCAAGTCCAATTTAAATCAATAAATTCCAGCACTTGTTAGAAGAAATTCAGTACAAACAATTGTAAATAGTTTTCCACTATTTTAATCGATTATCTTTGGTCTATAATTTATTACCAGCATTTCGGTTTCACACAGGAGCAAGATTTGATTGTTTAATTTATTAAATCTCATCTGTAATCGATTAAAACAAGACTTGACTGTTTTAATCGATTACATAAGCCTGAAAATTGTAAATAACTCTGTTTTAGTCGATTACAAGTGTGAATGAATAAATTATTTCAGTCTAAAACTGCACTGCACATGTTGAGGAAGCCAAGAGTCACTTTAGGAAAGCTTGCACTTCAAGCTTCATTTAGGCTTCATTCCAATTTGCATTTTCCTTACAGTTAGTGACATTTTTAGCTTGTAATTTCGTGGCCTATATAAGGTGCCAAAAGTGAATGTAACTAACTTTGGTTCATTATTACAATTCTAAAAATTGTTGTGAGAGTTTCTCTCTTGTTCTTGTTCAAGAACTTCTTGAGTCTTATCAATGGCTTCCCAATGTAAAAGATAGGAACACTTCACACTTAACCAAGAGGGGGGTGAATTGGTTAGGCTTGGTAAATAAAAATTCTTTTGACAAAATCAGAGTTTTTCCCTTAGGATCTTTATCACTTTGAAACCAAAAATACTTATTCAACCATTAGCTCAGTCCAAGGTGTGCAATTGTTCAAAGTTAAATTGATAAGCAAGATAATTCAGTCAATATATATATGTATGAAAATAGACAATCACGAAATTTAAACACAATACTCAAAAGATTTATACTGGTTCACTTCAAACACTATGAAGCTACATCCAGTTTTCTTCCATGCAATTTTCTGTCTTACAAGTAATTACAAAGTCTCCCTTTATCAACTCTAGACAAAGTTCAGAAACCTAAAACACTATTAGGATCTTGGAGACAAAACCACTGAGAAACCACTCAGCACAC
>QARZ01040631.1:7089-35928 GCA_013407115.1 Glycine latifolia
AAAAAAATGTTTCCAGTAGTTGGATTCTGCTAACATCTTAAACACGTCTTCATCGCTTATCAACTCTCTTATGTCATATTCGATTGTGGTGTCTGAATATTGTGCATGGGCTGGATGTCGAAAAAACAATTTTCTTACCACCTGTGACATGTGAATCCCATAAGGGGGAACCCCAACAAGTACAACTTGCTGGATGACATCCTTTAGTGTTTCAATGGTGCATCCTAAAGGAATTTCAAATCGTATTGGGTTTGTTCCAGTAAAGGAATAACCAACAAAATCGGCTTGTCGTGGTATGTTCCACTTGCCGTTGTAATATAGCATTGCATCATGTGGGGGGGACGATGTTGGATCGAAGCAGGTTGAGTATACCATCTGGTGTTCTGTTGATGGTACATAATATTTCTATAGGGCCAGCACCCAACATTTTGTCATTGCATATTAACATTGTGCAAACATCATCATCATTTGAGTTGTAAAGAATGAAAAAAATAGTGCTGACCTGCATGTAGGGATGGCTGTCGATAGTGAATTTCATCAACAACATGGTCATTGCTTAGCAGTAGGATGTCGTGTATCCTACGCTTCAGTGTCTCAAAAGAACAGTCATTAGGAACTCGCATTGGTATTGGTGAAGGACATTGAAAAGAAACACCAATTTCGTTGTGTTTCATTGATCCATTTGGAAAAATGAATGCTAATTTGGAGTTAGCAATTGTCTGACTGCTTGTTTCTCCTAAAAACGCCATGCTATTCAGATTGAATTTTTCTTCTGGAGGTGTGTTGTGTGGTAGTGGTGTGTTCTGTGGTAGTGTTTGCCTTATATAGGGGTCAATGATGCCCTAGTTAGGCGTGTTCAATCACGCCCTTGTTAGGCGTGTTCAATCATGCCCTTGTTATGCGTGTTCAATCACGCCCTTGTTAGCAATGTTCAATCACGCCCTTGTTAGGCGTGTTCAGTCATGACCAATTTGTTAGACATGTTCAGTCACGACCAATTTGTTAGGCATGTTCAATCACGCCCTTGTTAGGCGTGTTCAGTCACGACCAATTTGTTAGGCGTGTTCAGTCACGACCAACTGGGTTTATCAAAACTGTGAAGGGAGAAACCCTAATGAATGAGATGCATTGGATGAAAAACAAAAGGCATTACTTGGTGCTTCCTCTTTGGGGCCATATCAAGTAGCAACTACTACTTCTTCCTTCTTTCTGCAACCCCAAATTAAAAATGACAAAAAGAAGAAGCATAAACACAAACACGTCATAGGAAAAAATGAAAGAAAAACAATCCATTAGAATAAAGCAGCGATCTTTACACGTTGAAGAGGTTGACTGGGGCACGGGACACAAGACAACGACAATGGGACTGAGGGACTGATGACTACCAAGACATGAATGCTTGGTTTGGATCGTTTTCGAAATTGCAAGCTTCAAGACTCCATGAATGGTGCTTTAAAACTCAAATAGAAAAATGGAGAAGATTAAGGAATGACTAAGAATGACGCCACGATCCATAGATGGAACAATAAGTCGGAGAAGGATTCGCCACAAAGGAAAGCTTCCTTGATAAGAATCAATTTGGTTTCAATCAAGAACCAACAAGAGGCTAAGCTCTCAATTCAAGCAAATGCTTAATTTCTATTAATCAAAGTGTCTTAGAAATATCAATATTTGAGTACTTATAGATTTAAGCCTAAAAATGCATAGTTTGGGCCTATTTTAAGTCCACATTGAGACCCATTACACAAATAAGAAATTACTAAATTATGACATTACGAAAATTACGAAAACTACAAAATTACGAAAGCTACGAAAGGAATTCTGAAGCAAGCTCTCCTACAATATTCAAGGTGCTCCAATTCATCTCCTTGTGTATTCCTCCATCCTTGTCCTTGTTAAATAGTCCAACCATGATTCTCTTGGTCATCTCTTCCTGTAGAAGCTTGATTTTAGACCTTGTCATGGGTCCTTCAAATCTCACCAAAGGAAGTGCTTCAAGCTCTCCTTCTAGACCTTTGGCTTGGAATGGACCTCCATCATCATGATCCTTAGATAGTCCTCTATCAGGGACTCTACAAATTGATTAGGGTAAAGAAAGAGAAACAGAGTGATTGCCAACCAGCTCCTTCTTTATATGATTTGGGAATTTGCATCTGGGGAAGTACTTAGCGACCGAAAAGCAGTAGTCGCGATACTTGACACCAAACCAGTGGTCACTCCAAATATGGGGGGTTGAACTGTAAAGATTTTTATTTGCGTATTATGTGAGACCCTATATGATAGTGTTCATTCAACATATTTATACATCAAATACATTAACATACAACTAATTAAACAAGCATGATTAGTATTACAAGCTATTCAAATAAAACAAAATACAAAGGTAATTGAACATATCCGATTATGTTATACATTAACATACAACCAATTACAAAATCATGAAGTACCCCCACGAGTAGGACAAGCTCTCCGATTGTGGCCAACTTGCTTACAAATACCACACCTCATACGTCTCTGAGATGTTTCGACTTCGTTCATCTCGTTACATATTCTAGTGGACCTTGGACGACATTTGGCACGCAGCATTGACCTGTCAGGTATGACGACTAGACCTTCACTCGGTGGAATACCCCGTTCATTACCTATTGGCTGCCATGGCACTGAATAGGCCTGAACCAAGTTACTTACAAGGAACACATCATCCACATACTGAAAAGGATTTTGACACACATGTAAAGCAGTAGCTGCAGCATGACTACATAGGTATTTGAATGCCTTAAACTTCCCACACTGACAAACACGCTCGGCAGGGGACACTGAATATGACATTTCGCATCCATCCTCCACATGAAATAATGTTCGATCAACGTTATATGTGATTACATGGTGGCCTGTAGCAAGGGACTGATTACGCCTCATAGCATCAACCACATTTTTGCAATATCGTTGTGAATGCTGAAGCTATTCGGCAGCCGCTTGACCCTTGCCTACCAAATACTAAACCAGTCGGGTGTATGTGTGTTTGACAGTAGCAGTGATAGGCATGTTCCTCGCTCCCTTACATACTCTGTTAACTGATTCAGCCAAGTTTGTTGTCATGTGGCTGTATCTTCTCCCCTCTACATCATATGCACGTGTCCATTTCTCATTGGGGATGGAATCAATCCATTCTGCAACCTCAGAACTGGTATCACAAAACCATGCAAATCCAATGTCAAAATCGATCATACAGGGAGTATAACCAGCATAATAATAAAATACATTAACATAATTCCGTTTACAGATTTATCTTAGGTAAATATATCACAAATATTTGTTAACTCACCTAAATTCATAAGGGTCTTCTTCAATCTTGCATCCCTAAATCTTTGATTAAAATTACTAACAATATGACGCAGGCAAAACACGTGATGCGCATAAGGTGGTTGCCAACCAGTATGACTCTAAACAGCAGATATAATACTCCGGTGGCGATCTGAAATCAGGCATATATTTTGCATACGGGTAACGTGGAAGCGAATGTTAGAAAGGAAGTAATTCCAAGCTTCCAACGTCTCCCCCTCAACAATGGCAAATGCCAAAAGCCTACATTCATTATTTTCATCCTGACTTGTGGCAATCAACAATTTTCCTTTATATTTGCCATATAAATGAGTCCCATCAACTTGAATGATGGGTTTGCAAAAGTTAAATGTCTCGCAACACTGTCTAAAAGTCCAAAAAATGCGATGAAACACGTGCTTTGCCCGTATCAATTGATTTGCAAAAAAATTATCATTTGTTTGAATATCAAAATAAGAACCTGGTGAAAAACGAAGCATGTAGTTGCACCACCTGGGCAACAATGCATAAGATTCTTCCCAATCCCCATAAACCATTGTCATTGCTTTCTGCTTCGCATACTAGGCCTTTCGATATGAAACTTTAAATCCATACGTATTGGTTATCCTCTCCTGAACCAATGTGATTGCCATTGACGGTTCCTCCTTAATCATTCCTAACAAAAAAGTGTAACATTCACATCAATAACATACTTTAAAAACAACTATATTTTCCATATAAAGCATATTCAATAAAAACATACCTACTACTACGGAAGCAATGACGTCAGAATCAAGCTGTCTGTGACCCTGTGAAATATGATCATTCAAGCAATTGTGTTTGCTACCCCATCTTGAAACAAGCCACTTCTCACCGTATGTTGGTTTAATAACCCTAACCCTCCAAGGGCAACCATCATTATACGCAACACACCTAATGGAAAACTTGTCAGGCCTGCTTTCAACAACAGTTGCTTCTTGATGCTCCTTCATCAAGTTATGCTTAATTTCTATTTGTGCTTCCTTTTTCGAGTCAAATTCCTGTTTAACAAACAAATCATCCCCTATTTGCCATGGACCTTGCACTGATCCTAAACCCGAACCAGAACTGCTAAAAGAGTCTTCTTCGGTTGGGTAATTCCAATCAATATATGTATAATGAGGAATTCTGTCCCAGAAAGGAGTCACCTCAGCACCTGCACATTGAAAGTCAGTTTAATAAACAATATAAGCCAAATTAAATAACAAAACTAATTCCTTCCAAAAAATGAATCACTTAAGTTGACCCCACATTCTAATTCATTTACTCAGGTAACATACCTTCAACACCTTCTTCTGGTTGACTAGATCCAGCCTCCACATGATGACGACTTTGAGATGACCCCACATTAATATCTTCCTGGAATGCAGTCCCATGCCACCAGCATCCTTATCATTATCCGACGCACTAGCATCCTCCTCAAGAAGCCGATCTTCCATTGCGATATTTTCATCATCGTCATCCATGACCCAAGTTGGGTCACTTGGGTCATGTGAATCCTCCTCAGACACGTTTACCCCTCCGGAAACATATGATGATGTATTATGTGCAACTGCCTGGATGGGTAAAACAACATCCTCTACTTGTGTAAAATCCACGTACAACTCCAGAAAATCTTTCCTTGCCTGGTTGAAAAATTCTTCCATTACCAATTGTATGTCTTCATCATCCAGTATCTGAAACCCCAAGTATTTTTCGTGTTGCCATAATCTTGCCGTCTGTAAAGTGATACATTGGTTGACATTTAAACCTAATTTTTGCCGTATCTTCTCATGCAATTCACTCACTGTTGAGGTTCGCTTGATAAAGGTTGGTCGTTTATCCCCTTCAACACCTCGTTGCCCTTCAACTTTTCTTCCAATAAAATATAAGACAACACGAACAAAATCACTACTTGAACTCATTTCTTGTTGTCAACAAAAACAACTTCAAATATCCCTAAACAAGGAAAAACCATTAGAATCATAGCAAATTTAGAAATGAGGCAAAAGCACTAGAATGCAAGTTGTGGAGAACCATGCCTGGATTTGGGGCTTTTTATAGGAAATGGGTATCTCAAACATGCCTAAACCAGGCGTGTTAAACACGCCTAGCCTGGGCGTGTTTAAACACGCCTGGTTTAGGCATGTTTGGCTAGCCCATTTCTGTAAATAAGTTTCAACCAGTCCAAAATTGGTAAATAATTAGGAAAAAAATAATATTTAGGTTCTTTTGCCCCCCTAAACCCTAAACCATAAGTCCACACACCTTAAACACTAAACCATTAACCTAAACCCCATCAACCCTAAACCCTAATCCACACACCCTAAACACTCAAACATGAACCTAAACCCCCTAAACCATAAACCATAAATCCACACACCCTAAACACTAAACCATTAACCTAAACCCCATCAACCCTAACCCCTATCCCTACCTAATCCACACACACTAAACACTAAACCATTAACCTAAACCCCCCAAACCCTAACCCACTAAACACTAACACCCTGCAACACACACGCTAAACCCTAAACCCTAAATCTTTAACCCAAGCCCTAAACCCTAAACACTACACATGAAACCAACATACACACTAACAATTTCCTATGAACCTAACATCTATGTCGCTAACAAATTCATATGGCTCTAACAATTTTCTAATTAAAAAATATAACGGATTAAATAATATGTAAAATTGTTAAATCAACTTACTTGTTGGCAGGGCTTCGCTTCAGAAAATTTCCACTCACAAGCTCTAGAGAGAAGGCAGAACAACTTTTAGTGAAAAGGTGAAATATGAAGGAATGATAAATAGTAAATTTTTGGGGCTTTTTATAGGAAATGGTGGACTCAAACACGCCTGGTTTGGGCGTGTTTGAGTACACGATTTTTGTAAATAAGTTTGAAACAGCCCCTTATTGGTAAATAATTAGGAAAAAAATAATATTTAGGTTCTTTTGCCAATTGACGAAAGCACCCATGTTTATGGTAATTATAAGTTTACAAAATGATAGTAGGAAGTTCTTATATTATATTTGACAATTATAATTATAATTGATAGATGATAGTAGATGTAATTATTATATATTTTTCTATTTCTATATTCGCATTAATTTATTGAAATGTTTATTTTTAAATTACCTCATATGCCTTTTTATATGAATGTTACATGTAATCATTATTTATCTCTTACCACTCAATAATTTAAAATTAATGAAAACAATTCAATTTTTACATTAATTATTCTACGAATATAATTTATATTTTATATTCTTATATAACTTCTATTTAGTATATATTTTAATTGATAAAACGATAATTATTGTATATTTTATAATGATTATAGAATAATTGTACAAAATTATTTAATAACATTTTTAACTATACTAAAATTTAGGATAATAACGAAAATTACGTTTATCATAAAGTTTTAAAATTAAATTAAATTTTATTAATTTTTTTTTACAAAAAGTATTATATTAATGTTAATTAATTTGAATTTCATATTTGAATTCTGTTATATTTATCTAAATTATTTCCATTTAAGGTATATTAGTGCTAATAACCGGAAAAAATGCTTCAGGATGATAAATTATGTTAATTACAAATTTTACTTAAGTCATAATTCCAATTACATCGTGTTAAAATTTGATCTGAAAATGGACAATAATTTAATTGGAGATTCAAGGACCAAAATAAATGTGATTTCAATTTTATTTATAATGATTCATTTTTTCTATTTCTATATAAATTATGAAATTTAAAGTTGTATTGTAGTAAATTTTTTCTTCCTACATTATACAGACTATGGAGTTTTTTTTCTTCTTCTTCTTCAACCTTCATTCTATACTCACTTTTTCACAGAAAAAGAAGCATCGTTGTGCCTTCATTCTATACTCACTTTTTCAAAGAAAAAGAAGCATCGTTGTGAAAAATCAGAAGGTATAATAAACATTGTTTATAAATAATTTTCCTCAGTTTTTCTAAAATCTAGTACAATTATTATTGTCTTTCTTATACCTTTCTTCAAATTTCTTTGAGAATAATAAAAAAGGAAAGTGTTCAATTGGTTATTGAAAAATCACTTATTTCTTTGCATTATTTCTTTTTTCTTTCTTCCATTGAAAATTGGTACTAATTTATTGATTGTCGTTTTATTTAATCACGATTCAAGTATTCAAAGCATGTGGTTTGAGAAAGAACGTCAAAATTTGATTTACATTTTAACGATATTTATGTTCTATATTTTTATGATTTTATTTTTCTCCCATTTTGTGGGCATTATTGTGCCTAATAATAAAATCAAGGTTAGGATTTCTAATTTTTATGCTTATATCATGTTATTGTATTGTACATGAACAAATTGTTTCTTTCCATCTATTATTACAAATTTTAGTTAAGTTTCCAATTGAGTGAATTTTGCTTAAGAATCATATTTGAACAAAGCAACAATCATTGTTGAACAATTTATAACTCAAAATATCATCAAGCTACAAGATGAAGTTAAAAAGTCTCAAGCCAACTGTTAGGTTAGAACGATCACGCGTCTCATTTATCTTAGATTTTGATACATAACAATAAGTATAAATTATTAATATTCTAACGAGCTTTGACAAGTGGATATCATTATTATGTTAAAGGTATTTACAACATTAAGTATTGTCCACAACTATAGAAAGTATGCTCTGTTTTAATCTAGCGTCCAACATGTTATATCCAGTGAGCATGTCTACTCGTATGTAAATCAGTATAACATACTGTCATAAGGTAAACTCATGCATCCAATCTAAAAGACTGAATACCACGAAAAACGAAAGGGCACATGTACTGTTTTATTCAAATTCTATTTGTCTCTCTTATTTTTGAATAACTAACATTTGAATTTAAGAAAAGGACAATAAAGAGAAGAATAGAAGACTTACGCAGAATATCCCCTTAAAGGCTGCTTTCATTGCGTACGAAAAGCACATGACGTTGTCTGTACTATGGATAAAATCCTTGCCATTTAGGGCTTGACATGTCACCTTATTCTTCTATGTGAGACACCGATCCTTTCAAGATATTGACGTTGACCCCATAACAAATACTTTATTGAAGTCTATAAAAGGATGTCTCATTCAATGAAGCAACATACGAAAAATGAGACAAAGATAGAAAAAAAAGAAAGAAATACGTTAAGTGAAACTCTTTTAAAAATACTAGACGATATACATTGTTTTCATTCGTTTATCCTTTGTGAAGCAAAGTTGTTCTGTATTTGTGCTAAATTGTGTATTCACTCTTTGAGTGTTAAGAATACTTATTTGTATTCATTCAAACATTTGTTTGTGAAAGCCAGGAGTGACTTAGTGTTAAACAATACTTGGGTTCTTAGATTCAGGGGGAGTCTAAGAAGGTATCAGAAGTAATGTTAAGAATACTTGTAAAGCTATGAGTGATACGTTAGAATACTTGTTTTTTAATCAATTTTTTATTAGTGAAACCCTTTTGCTAATGAGTAAAGGAGAACTGGATGTAACTTTGGTTGAGCAAAGCAGTATAAACCAAGTATTTCTACTTCTCTTCATAAAGGATTATTAAGCTTTCTTATTACACTTTCTATCACCATTTTACTCCAAGTGTTTATTTGAAAATCTGTTTTAAGAATCTCTTATTTGTCACTGGACGACCATATTGTTCTTCATTATATATTTGTTTTATCCTCAATGAACAACCAGTGTTTAACATAGTACTATCTGTATTATCCTTTATATCGCAAAAAGTTTACATCTTTGATATACACACTATTGAACCCCCCCCCCCCCCCCCCTCGTGTGTTTCTTGCAATTTTAGTTGGTATCAGAGTTTGGCCTTAAGGGTTGAGTATCTAACAATACTAAGGAAAAGATCTTATATTTCAAAGATATGGAAGAAGGATTCACCACCAACAAACCACCTCTATTCAGAGGGATAAAGTATGATTACTAGAAAGAGCGTATGATAACCCATTTCGAATATATTCATATAGATCTATAAGATGTGGTGGAAAACATAGATTGTATGCCATATGATGACCAATTGAACAAGATCCCTAGAAGCCAGTGGACGAAGCAGGAAAAGCTCAAATTTTTGCTAAACTCCAAGGCTTAGAATGTGATATTGTGCACTCTTTCAGAAGAAGAGTACACCAAGGTACACACAGCTTTAGTAGTGCCAAAAAAATGTGGGACACTTTGACTGTAACATATGAAGGTGTTGAGTTTAAAGGAAGTTGCAAGAGGAATTGAACCAAGGTTGAAGACTTGATTATGTTTTAGCTTTTTACATGCCCAATCATTTTGAAGGCATTTGTAATTTGTTTAAGTGGTTCAAGTTAAATGCCTTGTGATTTTTCATTAGCATGTGCATTCTCATGATCATGCATACATGGTTTTTAAGTGTCAAAGAAATTAAAAGGTTTTACAAGAAGTTAAGTTCTCAAAGGCTAAGTTCTTTAGAAAGCAAATCTTACTGCTTTAATCGATTACACAATCAATTTAATCAATTAAAGACATTCAAACTATTTTGGAAAAGCCTTGAAGAACAGTTTAATCGATTACTGGTTTCTTGTAATCGATTACATAGTGTTTTATGAAAAACCATGCATCACTGGTTTAATCGATTACCTCCTTCTGTAATCGATTATCTGAATTCATTTTTTCATGATGTTGTTCTAGTTTAATCGATTATTATGTTCATGAAACCATTTCCAGAAAGCTGATGAATAGTTTAATCGATTACATATGGTAATTTAATCGATTACACTAGCGGATTAATCGATTATTGTCAGTTAATTCTATTTTATATAAAGCTTGGTGAGTCTTTTTCTATAAATAGACATTTGAATGATTTACTCTGTACAAGAGTGACTTACCCAAAAGTTTTTGAGCTTGTGTGATCCAGATTTCTGAGTTTTTTAGAGAAGATGTTTTAAAGAAAGAAGGTTTTCAAGATTGTGTTTCTGAGCTATTATGTTTTACAACCTGAAGAGTGTGGTAATCTCATTTCATTTCATTCATTCATACATGAAAGATCTCAGGTTGTGTTTATCTTGAACCTATCTTTTTAAAAGTTCTAACATTTTCTGTTGTATTATGATATATCAATTGGTTTCTTTTCAAGCTTGCTAGAGTAGGGTTCTCTAGGTTTGGAATTCTGAGTAGGGTTCTCAGTATCTTGTGATTTGTATTCTAATAGGGTTTTAGAATTAGTATCTTTGTCTAGTGTTGATAAAGAGGTCACTTGTAATCAGCTTGTAAAAGATTCTTTGATATAGTAATTACTCTAACCTAGTGTGGGTTGGAAGCAACTGGATGTAGCCTCCAAGGTTGAGAGGTGAACCAGTATAATTGCTTTGTGTTCTGTTTAGATTTCTGTATGTTTCATTACATGTCTTTGTGAACTCAAGCATTATTATCAAAGAAACATTTTTTTTGTCATTGATTTCATAACTAAGGTTGATCTTGGGTGAAGAAAGATTTCTGAATTTAATAAAGGTGAACTTGTGAACGATCCTAAGTTTTAATTCCGCAATTTATTTCAGAAAGTTTTAAATTTCCAGGTTGAACCAATTCACCCCCCTGTTGGTTCATTTGCAGTGTATTCATAGTATTTTCAGAAGGCACTTCACAGATAAAGAGGAACAAACTCAATCTCCTCACCCATAAGTATGAACTCTTCTTCATGGAAGAAAACGAAGACATACAATGTATGTTTATACGTTTCCAAACCATTCTTAATGAACTAAGATCCTTAGGTAGAACTTATGATAATTATGACCATATAGACAAAATTTTGAGAAGTCTATCTAAGAAGTGGAGACCACGGGTAATAGCGTTGAGAGCGTTAAAGAATCTTGATTCTATGTCTCTTGAGGAACTTATTGGTACCCTCAAGGTTCATGAATAAGAGCTTCAACAAGACGAAGGTCTCAGAAGAGAAAATCTCTGGCTCTCAGATAAAGATGAACTCGCCTTCATCTCTAAAAAAATCCGCAAGATATGGAGAAACAAAAGTGGGTCCAAGTGGAGAAGCTCTTCAAAAAGAATGTCTTGGGACAAGAAGGATAAAAACAAAAGCTCCATAGTTTACTAGCAGACACAACTTCTGAAGGATCAGAATTAGACCAGGAAGATGAGGTAAATTTCAATGACCCTGGGTCTCTTAGAAAAGCTTATCATCAACTTTTATCTAACTCATGTTAGTATGTAGGTGTCCTACAGACAATCTGATTTATCAGTTGAACACCTTGTACTATTTATTATTTCATGATTAATAAGAGCAAACTTTATCTTTATCAAATTTATGTCTCACCTATATTTATAGCAATATGCGTTTAAAGATAAAGGCCCTAGGAATAGAACAAGTGTACACTCGAGGATCTATGATAGGGATCATGATCATGAAGATTCAAGGACACTACATGTCTATTGCCTAAAGCTTGTTCCTAGTCTTGAATCATCAAGAAAGGGCATTGATGATCTCAATAAGACTAGTATGACATCTTCTACTTGTATAAAGATACAAGGTAGGGACCTCATGGAATGCAGACATGGTGATGCCTTAGCTGATGTCGTGGGTGGATCTGTTGGGGAACAGATGGCACTGAACTACCCGCCGAGAGACTCCACAAGGACTCTTTAAAAATATCATTGGATTTGTAAAGTCTCTCATCGTTTTGTAGTGTTGATTGTCCTAGATTTGAGGATATCATTGAATACTGTGTCCTACGATTATACTTTGACTGAAAATGGGGAGAACAGTGTACTCTTGGGTATAACCTGAATACATGAGTATAGATGGACATGTCGAAAGGACTCACAATCCCTTACGAGGGATTAGTCATTCACAAGATCGGTAGGGTTTGGATGACTTCTAGTTGACTCGGGAATCTATGCATAGGAAGAGATCATGAGGAGTCATGATCTATCTTAGAGTCAATAGAAGAAGATTCCTAGTTCTATGAAAAGCTATATTTAGTCAATAAAGAGAGATGATAGTTTATCCTTACTCTCAACTAAATGTGAATGATGTAAGGGATTATGCAAACACAGTATCCAAATTAGAAAGATAGATCACTTGATCAACTCAATTAGTTTTGGGGCCGCAGAGCATTGCTAGTGTCTTATGTGGTCATTAAATGAATTAAGCCTGTTAAAAGAGTTTAATTGGTCCAAATTTATTTATGTTAGTAACTAATTGGGCCTAATTAGTCGGTCACACACAAAGGTTATTCTTTGTTGCAAGTTATAGTGAGTTTGGGCCAATAATTAGTTATTGGGCTTTATCAAGACTATGAGTTAAATTGGGTTCGAGTTGGATTTCAAGCCCACTTGAATCATACGCCCTATTTGGTGCATTAGTGATGAAATTGGTTTCTCCACTAATGGGCCCAAATGTGTTGACAGGCACGGTGGACCTTGGGCTATGAATCCTAGTAAGTCAAGGAGTTGACTTGACTAAAATAAGTTTTGGACAAATTTGAAATTTTGAATTCAAATTCAAATTATGAACTGGGATAAGATTGAATTTACATTTGAGTTTAAATTTCAAATTTGAAATTAGAATTTGAAATTGAATTTTAAATTCTATGAGGTCAGGTTGTTGAGGATAATTTAAATTATCTAAATGAATCATCCAATAAAGATTGGATGAAGATTCTCTCAACAACATTGGTTGTTGAGGATAATTTAAATTATCTAAATGAATTTATCTAATAAAGATTGGATGAAGATTCTCTCAACAACATTATCATTTGAATTCAGAATTCAAATGAGTTTTGTTGCAACAAACTTTGGAGGGATGAGAGAGAGAATGAGGAGGTTTTGATGAAAGGATCTTGATAGATCCTTTTTCAAATTTTCTGCAACAAATGGATATGATCCATTCACTTGAATTTTGAATTCAAGTCTTGCAAGAGTGGAACAAACTCAAGGATGTTCTAGTAACATCTTGAATTTCAAAAATCCCAACAAACTGGGGCTGATTTGGAGTGCTTATCTCATCTTAAATAAACGCCTATGGGAGGAGGATTAATAATCAGAAAATTTCGTTCCCCTCCTCTCTTGATTCTAAATCAAGTTATAGCTTTTAATCTCCTTCATCTTCTCTCCTATTTTGCTGCACCTTCACCTGACCTCAAGGTACCATTATAGTCTTGAGAAAAGAACCAAAATACTTGAAAGCCTCACACCTTGCATGCGTCTAGCAAGCCACCAAGGAGAATGAGGAATCAAGGGGTTCTCACTTGCAAGAAGAAGATAACCGTGTGGATCACCATTGGAGGGCGTCATCTTCTTTGAGCCTTCAAGTGATAAAGGTCATTTCTAAAAACCCAACGTGTTTCAATGAGTAATTCCTAAGCACACACACATGAGGTGCATAGATGGTCTATGTTTCTGCATTGATAAAAAAAAATTTATCCTCATATGAGCACACCACGGTTGGACCAAGGTGCTACATTTTTCAAACTTTCAAATGGTATTAGAGCCTGGCTCATTGCTGCAAACGCGTGGGGTTTTTATTAGTAATCGAATTTTCAAAAACCGTTTTGAAATCTTCATCCTTTTCTTGAACAAGATTCTTTAAATTTATTTTTATTCTTTATGAAAGGATTATTTTCTGGTGATTATGTTCAAAGTGAGACACCACTTTGTGGAGACAAAAGTGGTGGCCAAGAGGAGTCTTGAGGCTATGGATTTTTTGTCAAAGTCTAGTTGGACTAGAAGTGGCAAAGCCATGGTGGTTAAGAACACCTACCATAGCCGCTGCCTAGATATATCTAAGGCAGCCCCATGACATTTTAAATTTAGAATCTTGATCATGTTTTTGGGTTGATTATCAAATGTTGATATTTTGATGAAGATTAATTCGATGGTGACTTAGAATTTGCAAATTGTTTGTTTGTATCCTAACCTTCCTTATAGGTACATGAACATATGGATGGTCATGGTGCTTTGCATGTATGTTTAATTTTAAATTTTAAATTTTTGGTTAAATGGGATTGTATTTGTCCCGATTTAATTTTATGTCTTTTATTTTAATTATTTTGGATGTAAAATTTGAATCAATAAAGTTAAAGCTTGTTGGAGGCTCGGCCATGTTGATGATCCCTAATGAGTTCAATGAAGTTTTTGGTCCGAGGCTTGAAGACACTTTGGATGAAAAAACTAAAGGCACCATGATCATCCACTGTGTGTTTGAATTTCGAAAATGCATGATTTATATTTTTTGATTTTCAAATTTCCAATTTCAAAGTTTGAATTTCAAATCTTGAATTTGAAATTTAATATTTTGAATTTTGAAATCGCGACTAATCTGCATGATTATTAATAGACACAGTCACTCTATGACTAGTATGCATGATAAGACAAGCCATTTAAAATGAACTATGTGATAGTTAGTTTGTATGTCTAATTATGCATGCAAGTTAAAATAAATAATTAAAGATGAGACCGAAAATGAACCCTTAAATAAAATTATCTAGCATGTTTTGATTGCCTCCTATCGTCAATGGCACTCAAATCCCTTCTACATGATAGTGCTCTCTAGCTCAGCTAAGACCTATAATTTCATTGGGTGACGGTGTTATTTAAAGTGTACGACACTTAGGATGATGGTTTGTGCTAGAATAGGTGTATAGGCTGCAGACTCAGCTGGGTCTATGCATCTAGGGCAATGTGGCTAGGTTGTTACATAGTGATGTGACACTAAATGACAAAGAGTTGTCAACCTGATGATCTAAGAGAAGATATAGAGATGTTGTTGATAAAATTAACCTACTAGATAAGTTAGTTTTGCAGGCTTAGCCGGAGACTAATGAACCTAGCCGTTCTCTTAGCCCACTACGGATATCCTTATGAAGGATAACCTTAAATCAATCACCGAGGGTCATTGATTTTAGAGAGAAATAGTGGAAGGGCCATATACGTTTAAAAGTCTCTGTATTTGGTTAATAAATATCGTGAAATACATATGTATGTTTATTTTATTTTCAGCAATTGAGTTATATGGCCGGAAATTTTAATTTACACTCAATTCTGGATGCTAACAAGTTAATTGGTCCAAACTTCACGGATTGGTATAGGAATGTAAAAATATTTTTACATTATGAAAAGATAGCGTATGTTCTAGATTCTCCTATTCCTGTTGCCCCTGCTCAAGCGCAAGATGGGTATGTCAAGTATGAATTGGAAGCTCATAAACAGCACCTAGCGGACAATGAGAAAGCAGTATGCATATTGCTTGCATTTATGTCTGCTGAGCTTTAGCGTCATCATGAGCATATGGATGCTCTCTCCATTATCTTGCATTTGCAAGAGCTTTATAATAAACAAGGGAGGGCTGAGCGTTTTGAAACCTCCAAGGAACTGTTTGGCTGCAAGATGGTTGAGGGCACTGTAGTTGGACCGCACATCTGAGCTTATAGAGAAACTTGGTTCTCTAGGTTTTATCATGGATCATGAGCTAAGTGTTGACTTAGTCCTGCAGTCCTTGCAACCTTCATTTAACAGGTTTATGGTCAACTGCCATATGAATAAGGTGGAGTCAACACTCCTAGAGTTGTTGAGTCTCTTGACCACTGCTGAGGGTGCTGTTAAAAGGAACAAGACCCAAGCCCTTTTGATTGGCGAGCCTAATAAGGCTAAGGGAAAGGGCAAATCTGTAGAGACAGACAAGGCTTAAGCCCAAGGGCAAGCTCAAAAGGAAAGGAGAAGTCTAAGGATAAGGCTAATGTTGTATGCTTCCGTTGTCAGAAGGAAGGACATTGGAAGAGGAACTGCCCATTATACCTTGCGAGCCTTAAGGAAAGGAAGCATGATGATGCTTCTTGTAATGCCCCGTATGCATCCGGTTCATTAACATTGATTTATGGTCGTTAAGCGCAGCAATCATCACAGATAATTAAATTGGAAGTGATAAACAAAATGACATCATCAAGCGTCATTAACAACAACTGTACATCATATATAGTGAATTCTCATAATATACAATGTATATCTCAAAACTATACAAATCCCTCTCAGGGTACAAAACAATAGGCATAAATCAAAATGTAGAGCTAACATGCTCTCAACCCTATGCCTAAGGTTCTCACAGAACCTATCCCTGCTCGGGCCTCTTGCCCTGGGATCTCTCAGCAGCTCCCTGAGTATCACCTGCAAAACATAACCCCCAACAGGGGTGAGATAACAATCTCAGTAAACTCAGGGTCCTTGGAGGTCTTTCCTTCCCCTGGTTCACTTCCATGCATATAATATCAAAATTGGCATTACAAATTAGCCATCACAGCTCTCAAGCTATAACAACACATATACACATGTCTCAAGGGTTTATCAGTACCCTTTTTATAAAACACATCAATATCATCTAGCCATCACGGCCCTCAACAGTTCACAGCATATCACATGTATAGTTCAACTCAGATACAACATATACAAAGATAGATATATTATATTCCTTGAGAAATATCATCTGCAACAGGTATAATCTCCAAGGATTTACTCACATATATAAATATATCTATACTGTATTGCCTGGGAAAGATCATCTGCGACAGGTATCTTATTCCAGGACGCACTCATATATATATAGCACTTCCGAGAGAAGCTCATTTGCAACAGGTGCAGTCTCTCAGGTTAGGACACACTTGGACATATATGGTACTTCCAAGAGAAGCTCATCTGCAACAGGTGCATTCTCTCAGGTTTTATCACATACACAATATTGACCACTTAGAGTTGTTCCACGTAACTCTGGCTCTAAGGGAAGTCCATATTTAGTCCATTCTACTGGCCAAAGAATCTCAATAACCCACAACACACATAGCCTCAATCCATGTATATCAAGTGCATGTTTTCAATCAAAATAGTAATACACAATTCCAATATACATGCATCACTTCATACATTAACCATCACCCCCTCTGGAGTATGGTGGAACACAATCAAGGGAAAACACTCCCAAGAACAAAGAGCTTACCTGCTCTCAGCGTTACACCGGCTCTCCCGACTTCGTGGTCATAACCACCAGCAATGTCTGTATCACGCCCTACACAAGGCATACAAACAATCATTCAATAACGGTCCTCAACCGTTAGAATGAAAGGAAACGTTATTCCTTTACATTACAGCCTCTCTGTTCTCTATCTTAGGGTTGTCAGAGCTAACCACCTTATTGGCGGTTCACAGACCCTCAACAGGATCTATCTCAGCCTAACCAAGGCACTAGAGTCCCTCTAAGACTCTGCATAAGCTAATTCAAAGCATACAATTGCTTAACCCCTCTGTATCTCAAGAATAACCAAGTTATTCAAAATAATCAATTCAACATACAATCACCTTCTATACAGTCTTATGAACATTTTTAGTAAAAGCACACATGCTCATACATGTCATGATACCCTCCATTTAATCATTCTTCCTACTCATACCTATATCAGAGTCAAAACCAAACTTCATCAATAGTCATGATTCAAAGCTTATTATTCATCAGCACAACCTCCTGAGCATACTTTTCTAAAGAACCTAAGCCTAATTCCAGCCCTATCACAAATGGGTCACTATTCATCCCAAGAACAAATTCCCAAATCAATCGGTAAAACTTGAGTTTCTTACCTCTAAACAGTCGAGGAAGGCTGGAGGATCACTTCTCCAAGCTTTAGCGTCCTTGAATCACTTTCTTTCCCTTCCAAACTCTGTTTTACAAAGTTCCCTAGAGAACGAGATTTCTCCGATTGATGGTTCTCTTGAGAAATTGAAGCTGGAATCTAGCTCATGGAGGAGTTCTAATCAAGTTTCTAGTTGGGTAGGAAGTGTTTAGATGAAGAATGGAGAAGATATGAAGCTTTTTACTTCATTAATGGAGGAAAACGCACAGGAGGAAGAAGAAGAAGCGTTTTTGCTGGCCAAAACGCGAAAATGGCCTTTTATAGGCCCCAGTACGTGTTCCCACGCTACTGGCGCCATTCTGGCGCTACTGGCACCACTCTGGCGCTGGTTCTAGGGCTACCAGCGCCACATACCAGTGGAAAAATGGCTTTCTGCTAAAATCTCACGCTATCAGCGCCAGACTCCAGCCGTTGCTAAATCCGTCACTAATGCTTTTGCGACAGAAATATAGTAAATTTAAATTTTTCTTTCTTTTTCTTTTATTTATTTAACCTTGGTTATTATACTTCTACCACTGGTATGTTCACTATAGAAATAAATTTTTCAAGTGTTGATTCAGCTTCATGGGTATTGGATACTGGCTATGGTTCTCATATCTGCAAATTGTTGCAGGTACTAAAGAGTCCTAGGAAGCTGGGGAAGAATGAGATCAATCTCTGCGTCGGGAATGGAGCAAGAGTTACTGCACTAGCTGTTGGGGATGTGGATCTTATGTTGCCTACGGGCCTTTTCTTACATTTGAATAATTGTTTCTATGTTTCGTCTATTTTCTGAAACATCATTTCTATTTCTAGTTTGGAACAATCTGGTTTTCACTTTATAATAAAGGATGGCAAGTTTTCCATCATTATGAATGATCTTGTTTATGCTTGTGCATCTAGGGTGAATGGATTGTATGTTTTGGATTTAGATTCGAATAGTGACATTCTTAGCATTCAAGCTAAAAGGCCAAGATTAGGTAATCCATCTTATCTTTGGCATTGTAGGTTGGGACACATTAATGAGACAAGACTGTCTAGACTTCATCATGATGGTTATCTAGATTCCACGGATTTTGAATCCTTTGGACCTTGTGAGTCTTGTTTGGCTGGTAAAATGACGAAGACCAAGGTTGAGAAACTTGCAAGTTATAGAGCCAATGAGTTATTAGAACTCATTCATTTTGATGTATATGGGCCCATGTCTACTTAGGCTAGAGGAGGATATTCCTATTTCATTACCTTTACTAATGATAAGTCCAGATTCGGATATGTGTATCTTATGAGACATAAATTCGAGGCCTTTGAAAAGTTCAAAGAGTTTAGGAATGAAGTGGAGAAACAAATTGGTAAGATGATTAAGACACTTCAATTTGATCGAGGTGGCGAATATCTATGTCAGGAGTTTCAAGATTATCTAAGAGAATGGGATTCTCTCACAATTGATGGCTCCTTACACACCGCATCATAATAGTGTGTCTGAGAGGAGGAACTGAACCTTGCTAGACATAGTACGGTCTATGATGAGTGGTACGAAGCTCTCAAAATAGTTTTGGGGATTCGCCTTACATACAGCGCTACATCTTCTTAATAGGGTTTTGTCAAAATATGTTCTGACTACTCCATATCCAATATGGAGGGGCCGGAAGCCCAACTTGAGTTATCTCAAGGTGTGGGGATGTCCAGCTTATGTCAAGACCCTAGCACCTGAAAAGTTAGGGGCTAGGAGCACCTTGTGCTACTTTGTAGGTTATCCCAAAGAAACTAAGGGATACTACTTTTACTACCCGAGGAACAAAGAGTCATTGTGTCCAAGAATGCTACTTTTCTTGAGGATCTACTTTCTCAAGAAGATAGTGGGAGTAAGGTAGAACTTGAAGAAATTCAAGACCTACAAGGACTGATAGCGAAGCCCGAGTCTGCTGATCAGGCGATGCCTCAACTAAAGGCAATAGACACCCAGCCCCGTAGGAGTGCTAGGGTTAGTTATTCACCTGAGAGGTACGGATTTGTGATTGAGAATCAGCAGACCATTAACGATGACGAGCCTACTTCCTACACTGAGGCAGTCAAGGATGCTAACTCCTCTGAATGGCTAGAAGCCATGGAGTTTGAAATAGATTCGATGCATGAGAACAACGTATGGACCTTGGTTCCAGCACCTGAGGGAATAGTTCCTATTAGGTGCAAGTGGGTGTTCAAGAGGAAGAATGATGCTAATGGCAACATCCAAACCTATAAAGCTAGGTTGGTTACGAAGGGTTACCGTCAAAGGCAAGGAATTTACTTTGAGGAGACTTTTGTAAACAATATGAATACACTCAAATACCAAGAGGGAAAGGGGTGAATTGGTATAATCTTGACATTTTAAAATTTATATGAAATCAAAGTTTAAGGAGGCTTTTGAAAACAATATGAATACACTCCCTTCTTTCTTTGTCTTCCTCTCACCTTGTTGCTTCTTCAAGGCTTACCACATTTAAAGCAAGTGAAGTTTGAAATCTTTCACAAAGAATCATAAAGAAACAAAACCATGAATACATAAATATATATGTAAAGCGTAATCATATTTTCAAGCGGAAACACACATACCACACAAGAATCATTCTTTAAGACATAGATGTTACCTTGTTTATATTCAAAACTTGATGATCAAGGATAGGCTTGAAGATACAAGCCCTCTAATGTTGATCCACACCACTTCTTGTCAAGACTCAAGAACACTTCTTGAAGGCCACCAACAAACACCAAAGGAGGCAAGCTAGGCACACCAATGGAGAGGAAGAAGGTTAGGTTTTAAAGTTTTTTTACTTATCTAAGAGACTCACCAATAGATGATATTGGTGGCTGAATTTTCAGTCAAAACTCACACAAGGGCACATGAAAGTGGAGGAAGGTAGATAGGTTTTTTTTTCAAAAAAAACAATTAAGAACTATGATCACAATAGCACACTTTATACAAGTGTTTGAGTCAGATTTTTTTAACCAAAAAATCTGATTATGAAGCATCCCACACGTGAAGAAAAGATAGAGTTGTTATATTTCAAAAATTGCCAACAACCTCCTATCATATCCTCCTAAAACCAAGTCAATTACTTGGGAATTATTTTTCCAAATAATAATTAAATATCAGCCGTATGTAAGCCCCATAATCAGCCCTCAAACTTCTTCCTAAAATCTAGGACATGATCATGATAAGATGTTAGTTGAATTCAAATTCAAATCTAGCTCTTATCTTCTCCTTTTGATATGAAACTAACTACTATCGTTAATTCAAATATTTAAATTCAAAATTTAAATTATCAAATTTAAATATTAGATAATTATTTTAACTATTTAAATTAATTAATAATGTCTTGGACTATCCAAGCCCATTAACTCCATTCATGTGCCCCTCTCTCTTTAAGATAGGTATCCAAACTCTTTCTTGGGCCAACAATTATTATTAGGCCCAAAACCTTTAATGCTATAATGTCATGACAATAAAGTGTTAGTGTGTGACCTATTAGGCCCAACATAGCTACTGACATAAATGAGTTTGGGCCCAACAAGGCCACTACCCATTTAATGACAACACAGAGCACTAGCAATGCTTTGTTGCCTCAGAACTAGTTAGGTAAATGATAAGATCATCCTATTAAATCTATTTGGTTTCCATATGTATTTCCTTTCGCCTCGGTTACCTTCCCATAAAACCTAGGGTAAGGAAACGTATCAGCCATTGCGGTCTAGGGTAAGCTTTAATACGAAATAGGGAGTCTCTAATTTTACTGACTCTAAAGGCAAATCATCTCATGATTTCTTTTACTATGCATAGATTCCCGAGTCCCGTAAATGTCATCCCGATTTCTCCGGTTTATAGATAACCTAATCTCTCAGATATTTGACGAATTCCTTCAGCTAGTCACCCTAGACTCGTGTTCTTTCAGGACATGGCCAAAGGTATACCTATGTGTCTCCATGTTTCAGGCAGACGAGGTATACAATCAAAGCATGTCTTCTAAAACACAGTCTAGGTGAAAACTTCTGGTCTAAGGAAAGACATACCCAAATAATAAGAGACTACTCTAATGATACTATCTGTGAGATTTCCTCATAGAGTCTCTTTGTGGGTCCGTTCAGTGCGAGCTATACCCTTATAGGTCCACCCACGACTTTAGCTAAGACATCTCCATGTTTGTAGCTCATGAGGTCTTTACCTTGTATCTGCATACAAGTAGATAAGCCGTGCTAGTCTTATCCGAGATCACTGATCCCCATTCTCAGTGTCTCTAGACTAGGAACTTAAAATTTAGGAG
Source organism: Glycine latifolia (assembly GCA_013407115.1). Lineage (NCBI taxonomy): Eukaryota > Viridiplantae > Streptophyta > Magnoliopsida > Fabales > Fabaceae > Glycine > Glycine latifolia. Next base: position 29,395 of record QARZ01040631.1, read on the forward strand.
TAGACATATGGTATCCTTGAATCCTCATGATCATGATCCCACCACTGATACTCAAGAGATACCTATTCTATTCCAAGGCTTTTATCCAATTACTCATATATTAATAATGATATTGAGACAGAATATGAAACAAGATAAATAGCGCTTATAATTTATTTATGACAATATTGAAAAGTACATGTATGTCCTAATCTAATGAAAAGATTGTCTCTAGGACATCCATATACTAACAACTGGTTTACTTCTCAAGAGAAGCTACATCCAGTTCTTCTAATCAAACTAGATTAGAGTTCCACTAATTCAAATGTGTTCTTTACAAGTAATTACAAGTAATCTTCTTTATCAATCCTAGACAAAGAATCAGAATTCTAACACCCTATTAGAAATCAAATCACAAAGACTCTGAGAACCCCACTCAGATCTTCCCCCTACAGAACACTACTCTAGATAGCTTGAAAGAATCTATTTGAACTTAGCCTTACAAAAGACATTTTAAAATACAAAACAATCTACAAGAAAGATTCAAGAGAGAAATAACCTGAGATCCTCAATGGATGAATGAGTGCACAAATATTACCAATCACTTCCAGGTTATATGAATGTTTAAAGCACATAATCAAATCTCTTGAACTTCTTTTTCAAATCTTGTCTCTAACTCATCTTCAATTTATGAAGCAAAATGATCTTTTCATTTCAAGCAAGATATCTAATACTTAGAAAAATTGTTTCTTGGACTTATGAAAGCTTAGCTTGTGTTGGGTTTTCGTATTTTTTGATAGAATGAAGTAAAAATGATATTTTCAAATGACATACCCAAGCAGCTTTAAATAGAAAACAAACTTAACTGCATGCAATCGATTATTTCACCTGATGTAATAAATTAATATTCCAAGTAATCGATTAAAGTGTTCTTGAGCAGTTCTGGAAAACTTTGATGAACAATGTAATCGATTAATCAGAGATGTAATCAATTAAAACATATAGTCTCAGTTGAAAATAAGCTTTAGTAATCGATTACATATGAGTGGTAATTGCTTAAAGCAGATATGCTTAATGAATGAAATGAACTATCTAATCGATTGCAGATGAGTGGTAATCAATTAAAGCAAACATGCTTAATGAATGAAATGGACTATGTAATCGGTTACAGATGAGTGGTAATCAATGAAAGTGTTCTAAATGACTTTCTTGAGTTATCATATGCTTATGTAATTGATTACAGAAATAGAGTAATCGATTAAAGCAGACACATTTTCTTTTTTAAAAACAAAGTCATGAGACACTCATTCCATAAGCAACATGTAATCATTCATCCTTTTCTCAAAACATGTATGCATGATTATGACTATGATTTATTCAATGCAAGGATCTCAGATTAAGCCTCTTTAACATTTTAAACAAGTTACAAATGCCTTCAATTGAATGACATGTAAAAAGCTAAAATCTAAAGGCTTCTTCATCATCCTTGATCAGCTTTGATCATCCTTGATTAGCTCCCCCTGTTTCCAACAACTTTCTCGCATGTGTTAATCACTTGAGATTCTTTTTGTATTAATAACATAGGATTTCTTAGAGCTTTACTGGGATAGGTGTTCCTAGGGGATAAGAGTGATTGTGTAAAAAGCATGTAAGAATATTTTTGTTATTAGTGGAACTCTAACCATTGTGGTTGGAAGAATTAGATGTAACTTCTCAAGGTGAAAAGTGAACCAGTATAAACCATTGTGTTGACTACTTCCTATAATCTTTTATTGCTATTTTAATCTGTGATTCTTTGGTGCTATCTTTCTTATTCAACAAGTGATAGTTTTATGATTGTATTCTTAAGCTGAGTGGTTCGTTTGGTTGGTGTATTCTTGGTTCAATTGTGATACGATCTTGATTACTCTGATTCTTTAAAGATTTTTAAAAGACCAAGTTTAAACCAATTCACCCCCTCTTGGTTATTGTGTGTGTTCATACTGTTTTCATAAGCCACATAGAGACTTGTATGAGTCTCAAGGACTTTGATGATCTTTAGCTTAATGGTTGTCTTGTTTAGTTTCTGGTTGTGTTGTTTTTGTTTTCTCATTTTCAGCCATGATCTTTGATGTTTAACCTTCATGTTTGCACCTCGAATCATTAACAAAATTGCTTGTATGTTGTTTTAAATCTTCTTTTTCTTATTTCACTATTGTTGGAATATTTTGTCTTTGATAAGCCAAAAGGGGGAGAAAAATGAACGTATGCAGGGTGCAGGGAGAGTAAAAGAAAATAAGGGGAGAAAAATAAATGAACTTTTGCTCTAATTAAACTGAACATAAACATTCCTCTTAATCTGAAATGATATGAAATTACATAAGAAAGGGGGAGAAATAAAAATGTTTATGATGTATAGAGTTTATGCAAAGAATACTTGACATTTGGTCTTGACTAGAAGCTGATTCTTTTTCAGGTTTTAAGTAAAAAGCTCTAGAAAACTCTCTCCAAAAGAACACTAAGGATCAATATGTTCAATTGAAGGTTGGCATGATCAAAGGCAAAAAGGGGGAGATTGTTAGACTTCAAGGGGAGCTAAAGAGGATTAAGAAGCTGAGGTTCTTAGACTATGAAATGTTTAGGCTTTTACATGCCAATTTAATTGAATGGCATAGGTACATTGTGTATGTCTAAGATGAGCCATTCTATGATCCATTGCTTAAAACTCATTCATGTTTTCATAAAAAACTTTTTCTGAAACACAAAGTCTTCATGAATGCATAAAAAGCCAAGTGTTCAAAGTTTCAAGTTTTGGAAAAATATTTTCTCATTGGTTTAATCGATTACCAGTCATTGGTAATCCATTACTTGAGAACTAAGAACATTTTACTCGATTACGAGTTTGTGGTAATCGATTACACAATTCATAATCACAGAATGGACTTCTTATGATAATCGATTACAACATATTGGTAATCGATTACTTGGCGATTTAATCAATTACTTTGTTCATAAGTCTTTTCTAGAAAGCTCAAGAACACTTTAATCAATTATATAACTGGTTTAATCGATTACATAAGTGATTTAATCGATTAATGACAATTATAATAGTTTTCTATAAATAAATGTTGAGTGTTTTAACAAATTACCATAACGAAATATAAAAGATTTTCATAACCTTTCTAAAGAGAGAATAAATACTTTGGGCTCTCAAATCCTTAAGCTTCAAGATTTCTTGAGAGGATTTCTTTTTGGGCAACATTCTAAAGAAGAACTTGGAGAGAATGTTTTGAGATTTGCCTTTCAATCTTGATTCAAGTTTGGTAATCATTTGCATTCATAAGCAGTGGATCATTAGGTTGTTTCTCTCCATACTACTTTGGTTTAATTCTTTTTAGAATTTGTGGTTTGTGTAACTAAAGCAATAGTCTTTCTTAAAAGCTTGTCTAGAATAGGTGTTTCTAGAGGGAAAAGTAGATAAGGAAGTTCTCTATGTCTTGATCACAAAGAGTCTAAGGGAGTTAGATTTCTTGTTCTTGATCTAGGTCTGATTAAGAGTGATTGTATTAGCTCGTAACAAATAGTTTGCTATTAGTGGAATTTCTAACTAGTTGGTTAGGAGAACTGGATGTAGCTTCTCTAGGTTGAGAAGTAAACCAGTATAAATCTTGGTGTTAACTACTTCTTCTTTATCTTTTCTTGTGATTATTAATTGTCATTTGTTGGAGTAACTTTTCATAATCCATTGAAATATTTTGTTGTCATTGCATTCTTTAAAAAAAGGAGTTTGATTGATTGAAAAGTGTTCAGAGGTTGTTTTGTGATATTTTTAATTGTTTTAAAAAAAATTAATTGACCAAGAACAACCAATTCACCCCCCTCTTGGTTCTTATGTGCTGTTCATACTATTTTCAGCTGTTTCTTGGTTAACTTGTTTATGGAACATGATTAATTAGAAATTTGGCATGGAGGTTCTGTGACTTGGCAAGACTATGGGCTTGACAAGGTCTTCAACTATAGCATTTTTGTGTTTTATGAAAATATAATTCATAGAAAAATTATCTTCTTGCATAATGTAGCCTGTGTAGTATTGGAGTAGGTGCCCAAACTGTTGAGTACAAGTGTGAGAATGGAAAAGTTGAGCACCATATAAGTGAGGAGAAGACCCATAAACCTGAGCCTTAAGGTTTTGGGTTAAGGTGTGGTGTCTAATTCACTTATATGGTTACTCAGGTGTAAATCTCCCTGATATTTACCCCCTCGATTTCCCAACAATTAGTATCAGAGCTGATGGTTTGACTTGGTGACCGGCTCGGACAAGTAAGAAGGCGTTTGTGGATCCATGGAATTGAAGATTCGTTGTATCGAAAGTCTTCCTGGCGGGTGAGTCCATGCATGGAGGCCAGGCAGCGAGTCCCGCAAGTTCTGCGGCAGTACAAGGTACTAGAGTATAAGCTCTAAGGGCTACTACTTATGAATTGAAAAATGGCTTCCGCTCAAGGGGGAGACTACCATGTGGAAGAGACTCACACTTGAGGGGGAGATTGTTGAGTACAAGTGTGAGAATGGAAAAGTTGAGCACCATATAAGTGAGGAGAAAACTCATAAACCTAAGCCTTAAGGTTTTGGGTTAAGGTGTGGTGTCTAGTTCACTTGGTTACTCATGACCCATTGGTGTAAATCTCCCCGATATTTACCCTCAAAATCCCGACACAAACATCAAGAATTTTGTCACTTATCCATTGAACCAATTGTTCCATTTGTCTCTAGAATTCTTTGTAAATGGATCTAAGAATATATATTGAGCTTCTTCTTACGTCTTTAATAAAACGAGTATCGTGGTTTGTAACACCCTAAAATTTTGATAACTTAAAATATATGTGTGATGTATTCCTTTATAGTTTGATTACTTCATTAATTAGGATTAGTTGAAATGTTATGTGAATTATTCATGTGCAATTTCTTGGTGTAGAGGTCAAGTTATGTGGAGTTTGTTTGAAATGCGTTGTATTTGAGTGATTCTAAGTTTGACCCAAAATCTATTTTAGTAAAATCATAATTCTGGATTCGTTAACCGTTGGATTGTCTTAAAACTTTAAAGGTAGGATTATAACCCATATATATAACGTTTGACCGTTGGGATTGGTGAAATAATATCTGAATCGTGAGATATTAATTTTTCATAGAAGTAGAAATTTTAAAATTTGGTCAACTCGCCCAGGTGAATTTTGGAAGGCATTTTGGCGTGCTTGGGCAAGTAAAGGCAGTTTGAAAAGCATGTAGCAGCCTCCAAATCACAAAAATGGTGGTCTTCTTCCCCCCAAATAGCACCCAACCTCCTCCACCACCCACGGCCACCGGTGACCTCCACGAGCCGCCGTTTCTTGCCGTTGAACCACCGCAAGGAGAGGAACACTTTAATTGGAGCAGAATCTTCAAAACTCAACCTGAGGATTCGGTAGAGAATGGAACCTCCAATCCTCCTTTCTTGGTTTTTCTTTTATGTAATCATGGTTTCCTTGTCTTCTTTTAGCTAGTTTGAAGCCTCTATTGATATCTCTTGCGATTCGGGTACCGTTTTTGGGTTTTTCTATACTTCCTTTGAAAACACTTTGAAAATGAGATGTTGTAAAATTCTCTTTTTTATGAAATTGATGTCATTTTTGTGATCCTTGTTGAGCCACATTAGTGTGATCAAAATGTCAAAATGATGTCTTTTGGTGTGAACTCTTTTTAGATTTGAGTGGGTATCTGACCCTAAATATTAATTTTGACCTTGCCTTTGAAATCTATACTAAATTATCTTCGATTTGGTATTAGAGCTCTGCATTTGGACCAAAGCATGTGAACTTGAGAAATCTCAAAACGACATTTCAAGGAGCTAACAGAGGGATATAGTTAGGTAAGAGGAGTTTATTATTTAGTTATAGTTTTGGTACCATAGTCTATCCTTGCTGTGTGCTGGTTTTCAAGAAAAGTTATGTGATCGATTAAAGTGTTCTTGAAAGCTTAAGTAATAGATTACCATTAGCTAGTAATTGATTAAAGCAGAGAAAAATTGTTTTTCCAAAAACTTAACCATTGAACACTTTGATTTTTTATGCAACCATGAAAACTTTATGTTTCAGAAATTCTTTTTCACAAAACTTATGCTTTTATGAAAACATGGATGGAAAATCATGTATGAGCTTTATGAAATAGATCATAGGTAGTCTCCCTTAGACATACACAAATTACAACTACCAATCAATTGATTTGGCATGTAAAAAAAGCCTAAATACTTTGTTGCCTAAGAGCACCTTTAGTGCTGGATCTTAGTGAGAGATCTTCAACCAGTTGAGATCCACCACTAAAGGGGGGATGAAGATCTCCACGTGGAGATCTGGTTCTTCCCCAAGAACCTTCAAGATCCACACGTTTTTAAAAAAAAAATTTAATGGGTTAACAGAAATGAGCGGGGAAGAAAACGGAAAAATAAGAGGAAGAAACCATACCTGAGAGGGAAGCGGAGGCGGGAGCTGACGGAAGGCACGGTGGGGAGGGGATGAGCGTGAGGGAGGGGGAAGGAGAGAGAGA
>QARZ01040631.1:45928-62736 GCA_013407115.1 Glycine latifolia
CTGTAATTAAGACTTTTCCCAAAAATCCAATCATTACAACAACAACATCATACACAGTTTTATCCATCAATAACAAATTCATCGCATCCTATTAGTTAAAAACACAGTTTCTCTTGAAAGTAAGCACACAACATGAACAAACATACATCAATAATAAATGTATCGCATCCCATTAATTTAAAACATAACTTTTCTTGAAAACTAGCACATAACAGGGACAGACAGATATCCTCATAGTTGGACTCCCTGGCCCCAACTATGGTACCAAAACTATAACTAAATAATAAACTCCCCTTACCACTTACCAAACTAGGAGTTCTAGCCTAGCAGTGTTGTTTCACGATCCTCCGAATAGGCTTGCTTGTCCAAACACAGAGCTCTATATACCAAATTGAAGACAATTTAGTATAGATTTCAAAGGTACGATCAATGTTAACAATTGGGGTCAAATACCCACTCACATCAAAAAGGGGCTAAATGATGTTTTTGGGAGTTCACATCAAAATTTAAAAACACCACAGTAAATATCTATAAATCATGCTTGATTTTTGTAATTTTTTTGGTGATTTTTAAAAATCATGAAAACACAAAATAAATTCAAAAGTGGTCTAGATCATCGAATTTGGCAATTTGGACCCCTCCTGACCGTGTTCATCCCTCATAGGTCAAAATGATGTATTAATTTTTTCCATATTTTGGGGAAATTTCAGCCCATTCCGAGATAGTTTGCTGTGAAATGACCAAAATGCCCCTACGCTAATTGTTAAAACGGTGTTAAAACTCCTACTTAGAGGTTGAATTTGCCAATTTTAACCCACACGTAATCCCTATAGGGGTTGCTTTTGCTTAGAATGAGGGATAAACTTTGGATACCAAGTTTCACAACAAAAGTCTACAGGACCGAAAAATTCTGGACAGCAAATTGTGCAACAAACACAACTACACTACACAAATTCTCTCCCTACTACTCCTCTGTTTTTCCCCTGTTTTGCTCTATTTTTTTCGCTATTTTGCACCAGCACCTCACATACACTTCATAACAACAACAGAAATAAGGAAAATATGTAACAAAGTGCAATTGTGTAGCAGGATGTAAATATGCAGTGAATGTAAATATTTTTTTTTCTTTTATATTTTACTAATGCTATTATCTAATATAAAGTGAATTAAAGTTAGCACACAATGAACTGTGTCCCCGGCAACGACGCCAGTTTTGATAACCGATGTCGTATCGCTTTAAAACAATTAAACTACGCTAATTTTGTAGCACAGGATTAACCTAGGTCAACTAAGAGACACAATCAATATGGTTCCAACTTCAATTCACTAGTAAATAATGGGGGAATTTTTATCAAACAGTTTGCATGCGTGAATAAAAATTGCAGAAAAACGTAACAAAATAGAAACTAACAGAATTGATAGAAGGTATTTTAAAACAGATTTAAAAGCATCAATCCAATTCACCAAACCAAGCAATACGAATTATCATAGTTCTCAGATAATGATTTTGTTGTGAAAGTTCATTCAATTTCATTAGAAGCAGTTCAATTGAATTAACCCCCAAATTAATTGAAACCACAAACCTAATTGAAATATCATCCAAATAATCTGTGATTAAAATTCGAAATTAGGAAATGAATCCATAACCTAATCCGCTTTCAATCCTAAACACATTCATAATCATGAAAATTGAATAGAGTTTTGAAGAAGAAAGTGAACATTCACACAGAATTTGAAATACCACGCCAGAACTCAAATTCTCCTTGCTTGGGCTTGGATCCTTGGATTGATTGATTGTTTAGCCTTCCATGATCATCATCAATGAAAGCCCAATGAAATGAGTGCAAGAAAATGGAAGAACAGAAACGAAAATGAAGAACAGTTGAGAGAAAATAAGAGAAAGGGTTTTAATTCTAAAAACTTCTAAAAGTCACTACAAAATGTGTTTGTGCTAAAAATGAAGTGTATCCATCCAAATAACTAAAATCACTTAAATATAGTGACCGAGTCAGTAGGGAAGGATGGGCCACAATATGCAATGAAATATACAGAATTTTAAACAAGATACTAAGCAATTATACTGGTTCACCTCTAAACCTTGGAGGCTACGTCCAGTTGCTTCCAACCCACACTAGGTTAGAGTAATTACTATATCAAAGAATCTTTTACAAGCAATCCACAAGTGACTTGCTTTATCAACACTAGACAAAGATACTGATTCTAACACCCTATTAGAATACAAATCACCAAGATACTGAGAACTCTACTCAGAACCCCAAACCTAGAGAACCCTACTCTAGTATGCTTGAAAAGAAACAAATTGATATATCACAATACAACAGAAAATGTTAGAACATCTAAAAAGATAGGTTCAAGATAAACACAACCTGTGATCTTTCATGTATGAATGAATGAAATGAGATTACTAGACTCTCCAGTTTGAAAACATAATAGCTCAGAAGCTCTATCTTGAAAACCTTCTTTTCTTTAACACATCTTAAAAAAAATCAGAATTCTTGATTCTTACTAGAAAGATTTTTCACTTAGAAATCAGTCTTTGACACTCTTTGAAAGCTTTTTGTCTTTTGGATAGATCACTCATATGTTCAGAAAAATTCGTTCAATATGTATTTATAGAGAATAGACTCACAAAGCTTTATAAAAAACAGAATTAACTGACAGTAATCGATTAATCCGCTAATGTAATCTATTAAATTGCTATATGTAATCAATTAAAGCAACTAAATAATCGTTTAATGTGTTCATCAGCTTTCTAGAAATGGTTTCATGAACAAAATAATCGATTAATCCGTACTGTAATCGATTAAACCAGAACAACATCAAGAAAAACGAATTAAGATAATCGATCACATAATGAGATAATCGATTATTCCAGTGATGCATGGTTTTCCATAAAACACTATGTAATCGATTACAAGAAGCCTGTAATCGATTAAACTGTTCTTCAAGGCTTTTCCAGAAACATATGAATGTCTTTAATCGATTAAACTGCTTGTGTAATCGATTAAAGCAGTAAGTTTTACTTTTTAAACAACTTAGCCATTGAGAACTTAATTTCTTATAAAATCATTTGATTTCTTTGAGACTGAAAGATCACAAGGCAATTTACTTGAATCACATAGATAAATTACAAATGCCTTCAAATGATTGGGCATGTAAAAAGCTAAAACATCATCAAGTCATCCACCTTGCTTCAATCTTCTTGCAACTTCCCTTAAACTCAACAATCTCTCCCTTTTTGGCTTTAAGCATGCCAAATCAATTGTCCATTTGTCTAATCTTTTGATTGCTTTAGAGGGATGAATGATTCTTGAAATCTAAGTCAGTTTTTTGCAAGAATAAGCATAAGCGTCAATCATCAATCATTCCATTTAAAATATACTCCTCCTGACTTGGGTAGATTTTGTTCAAAGTTAAAAGCATTCATGCAATACATGTAACATACAATATTTCAACAATTTCCCCCCCTAAATTTATTAGAATTCTTTCTCCCCCTATTTGGCTTATCAAAGACAAAAAAAATGATTAAGGTATGAACAAGGATAATAAAAGGAGAGAAAAAAGAATTACTTGTATTCATCCAAATGCAAACAGTACATTAATCAAACTGAAATTTAAAATACTTAAACAAACATCAGACAAAGCAATAATTGACAGAGGACAACAAGAACATAATGAAATTGCAACTAGAGAGAAAAACAAAAGCAGCCTAAGCATCTAAGCTAATTTATCAATATCATCATGTGCAATCCTAGCTTCTATGTTCTCCAATCTAGATTTCATCTCTTCCATAGATGAATTTGTCTCAGCTCTATGCTCATGATGAAGAGACAACAAAGCATCCATCTTTTGAATCATAAGAGACTCAAAAGGACTGTAGGATGGTTGAGTAGAACCTTCAGCCTCTTCTCCTTCTTCTGCATCAGCTTCTTCTTCAGCATCATCTAGAGGCAATTGTTGTCCAGCCATCTGCCATCCATAAGGTGTCTTAACCATTCCAAGCTTGGTTAGATGTTTCTCCTTAATGAGGCTATTGTTGGAATTTGTGTTGTCAACAACCTCATCAGTTACATCAACCTTGAAGTAATCAATAAATTTGGAAATCAGGACAACATATGGAAATGGGTAATTCATCAATCTTTTGGACTTAAGCATGATCTCCTGAATAATAAGGATCCAATTCATCTGAATGCCAATTTTCAGACCATAAACAATTTGAATATCATCATATGTGGCTTGTGCATGATTAGTGGACCTAGGAGTCAAGATGTAGGTATTGATATAATGAAGAAGTCTGTCCTCATGAGTCATTAGACCTGTGCTAAGTCTCAGCTTCAGCCTTATTTGAGGGTCAAGAAGCATCCCTCTGTAGGTCTCCACTCTATTATATCCTTCAGCTTCCTCCTCAAATTTCCTTTCTCCATCAAAGGAAATGCCAGCAACCTCCTGCCAAATTTCAAGAGTAATTTCCATGGCTACTCCATTTACTTGGGACAAGATAGTTCCCTCCATAGAAAACTTAGAACAGGTGTAAAACACCTTCACTAACTCAGGGTAGAAGGTACCCTTCATCTCCACAAACTTCTTTAAACCTTGGACTTCAAGCATGGCTGGGAATTGAAAACCTTCTCTACTGAACCAGTCAAGGTCAAGGTGTTTAGGTGGACATATCAGTTTGGTGGCATTGAATTGGAGGTAGGTCATTTTCTCACGCTCATTAGAAAACCAATGATCTAGCCTATTCACTGTAGGGTTAGAAGTTTCAGCAGCCTTTCAATTAGAGATTTTGGTTCTTTTAGGAGCAAACATAATGGGAATGTGAAAAAAGGCTATATGGACAGAGGTTCAAGACTCAGAAGAGGAACAACACAGCAAAGCTTAAGGTTGAAGATGAGAATGGTGTATGTATTCCCTTCAACATAGGCTGTTTATATAGAAGATTTTGGGCTCCAAACCTGAAATTTGAAATGTGTAACAGTTAATACGAATTAACCCACTAAAATTAAAGCACAGTAGATTCAAAATTTGAATCTGGTAGCAGTTGGGCAGTTACAATTTCCAAGATAAAATCTGCAGATTCTACAGTAACTCCATGAATAATCGATTATATGCTTATGTATTTGATTAATTCATAAGCAGAATCAGTTCCTGCAGAGGCTGTAATCGATTATTCCAGTGAAGATTCGAGCTTTTAGACAATTTGCATACAATATAATCGATTACCATACACTGTAATCGATTATTCCAGTGAATTTAATTCTGTAAAAGAATTTTAAGCTTATGTAATCGATTATTTAGATGGCGTAATCGATTATTCCAGTGAATTTCATTTTCTGGAAACATTTTCTCATGAAGAATAATCGATTATTCTGTTAATGTAATCAATTACCTAAGCACATCAATCATAAAGGCTTTTCAAGTTAATTTAATCAATTAAACCGTGCCTTAATCGATTATTACAGTAAAATTATCAGTATGAATAGTGATTATGCAGCATATTTCAAATTTGTATGATTTTGAGATGAATGGCCAATTAATGATGCACTTTCATGTAGATGAGCATATACACATCAAGCTAACACACACTAGACTCATCTAGTATCCCTAGCATGTTTCTAAGAGTGTAGAATCTATCTCTATCCAAAGGTTTAGTGAAAATATCAGCTAATTGATAGTTGGTTTCAACAAACTCAATTTTGATGTTACCCTTTTGGATATTTCATCAGTTTTACTTATAAGGCAGCTAGTCTTATGAATGTATGCATGGTCAATGGACAAAACATAAATGTTACCCTTTCTCTTACCAACATGGATAACCTCACCACTTTGACTGTCACAAATCAAACAGCAATTGTCATTGAATGACACTTTAAACCCTTTGTCACATAATTGACTTATGTTTAGGAGATTATGTTTCAAGCCTTCAACATATAAGACATTTCTGATAATAGTCTTGAGGCTGTCTCCTAAGCTTCTTTCTCCAATTATCTTCCCTTTGTTATTATCGCAATAGGTGACAAATCCTCCATCTTTTAGTATAACATTTGTAAGCATGGAAATATCACCTGTCATGTGCCTAGAGCAGCCACTATCAAGATACCATAGTGATGATTTTGCTCTTAGACACGCCTGCACAATTCAAATCAAGTAACAAGGAAAGATACCCAATTGAGGTTGGGTCCATAGGGGTTAGCTCTTTTCTTTTCCTTTTTCACCCAAACACATTCTCCATTAGGCACATAATATTTTCTTGCATAGCATTTAAAAGATGTGTGTCTCTTTTTCATGCAATAGTTACAAGTTACAGTTCTAGATGATCTTTCAAAGTAAGCATTTTGATTGAACTTTGATTTATAAAAGCTCCTTTGATTCTTCTGTTTTGGTGGTACAAATGTGCTTTTTCCACTAGATTTTGAACCATGTTTGTATCCCAAACCAGAAGTATCTCCAGCATATTTTTGCATACTTAACATTTCAGTCAAGTTGCATTTACCTCTATACAGTCTTTTCAAAAGATCAACCAAATAGTTATTTTCTGAAAGAATTAGCATATATTTTTCTCCTTGGCTTTTTTTGAAAGCATCAAACTCATCTTGTAACAATTTGCATTTTTCTACTTTAGAAGAGGAAGAAGAACATATACAACCATTTGCCTTGTAACTTGAAAGAAATTTTTCATTCTCCTCTTTCAACTTACAAAGTTCACTTTGCATTTTTGCAAGTTTTGTGATATGCCATCTTAAATCTCCTTTCAGCTTATTATTTGTCTTTGCTAGCCTTTGAGCCTCATCATGCATTTCATGAAAAGCATCAACAATGTTATCATATTGAGAGCTTACCTCAGATTCAGCACTTGAGTAGTCATCATTACTCAAAGTTGAAGTGAAGCAATGACAGAAAATTGTTTCTTTGATTATAATGCTTGATTTCACAAAGACATGTAATGAAACATACAGAAATCTAAGCAGAAGACAAAGCAATTATACTGGTTCACCTCTCAACCTTGGAGGCTACATCCAGTTGCTTCCAACCCACACTAGGTTAGAGTAATTACTATATCAAAGAATCTTTTACAAGAAAATTACAAGTGACCTCTTTATCAACACTAGACAAAGATACTTATTCTAAAACCCTATTAGAATACAAATCACAAGATACTGAGAACCCTACTCAGAATCCCAAACCTAGAGAACCCTACTCTAGCATGCTTGAAAAGAGACCAATTGATATAACACAATACAACAGAAAATGTTAGAACATCTAAAAAAATAGGTTCAAGATAAACACAACCTGAGATCTTTCATGTATGAATGAATGAAACAAAATGAGTTTACCACACTCTCCAGATTGTAAAGAACAATAGCTCAGAATCTCTATCTTGAAAACCTTCTTTCTTTAAAACATCTTCTCAACAAACTCAAAAATCTTGATCACACAAGATGTTGTTTACACTCATATCAAAATAGTATTTTGGGCACTTTTGAAACCTTAGAAACTTTTGGGTAAGTCACTCTCCTTCAGAGTAAATCGTTCAATGTCTATTTATAAGAAAAAGACTCACCAAGCTTTATATAAAACAGATTTAACTGACAATAATCGATTAATCCGCTAGTGTAATCGATTAAAGTAACTAGATAATCGATTAAACTATTCATCAGCTTTCTGGAAATGGTTTCATGAACATAATAATCGATTAAACCAAAACAACATCATGATAAATGAATTAAGATAATCGATTACGTAATGAGGTAATCGATTAAACCAGTAATGCATGATTTTTCATAAAACACTGTGTAATCGATTACAAGAAACCAGTAATCGATTAAACTGTTCTTCAAGGCTTTTCTAGAATTGTTTGAATGTCTTTAATCGATTAAATTGATTGTGTAATCGATTAAAGCAGTAAGATTTGCTTTTTAAAGAACTTTAGCCTTTGAGAACTTAACTTCTTGTAAAACCATTTAATTTCTTTGAAACTTAAAAATCATGTATGCATGATCATGAGAATGCACATACTAATGAAAGATCAGAAGACATTTAACTTGAACCACTTAGACAAATTACAAATGCCTTCAAAATGATTGGGCATGTAAAAAGCTAAAACATAATCATGCCTTCAACTTTGCTTCAATCTCCTTGCAGCTTCCCTTAAACTCAACATGTATATGTCCTTCTTCCTTTTCTAAGGCAGAAAAATGCAAATTGTTACAAGATGAGTTTGATGCTTTCAAAAGAAGCCAAGGAGAAATGTATATGTTACTTCTTTCAGAAAATAACTATTTGGTTGATCTTTTGAGAAGGCTGTATAGAGGAAAATGCAACTTGGCTGAAATGTTAAGTGTGCATAAATATGCTGGAGATACTTCTGGTTTGGATACAAACATGGTTCAAAATCTTGTGGAAAAACCATATTTGTACCACCAAAATAGAAGAATCAAAGAAGCTTTTATAAATCAAAGATTAATCAAAATGCTCACTTTGAAAGATCATCTAGAACTGTAACTTGTAACTATTGCATGAAAAAGGGACATACATCTTTTAAATACTTTGCAAGAAAATATTATGTGCCTAATGGAGAATGTATTTGGGTGAAAAATGAAAAGAAAATAGCTAACCCCTATGGACCTAACCTCAATTGGGTACCTTTCCTTGTTACTTGATTTGAATTTTGTAGGTGTGTCTAAGAGCAAAATCATCACTATGGTATCTTGATAGTGGCTGCTCTAGGCACATGACAGGTGATATTTCCATGCTTACAAATGTTATACTAAAAGATGGAGGATTTGTCACCTACTGCGATAATAACAAAGGGAAGATAATTGGAGAAAGAAGCTTAGGAGACAGCCTCAAGACTATTATCAGAAATGTCTTATATGTTGAAGGCTTGAAACATAATCTCCTAAGCATAAGTCAATTATGTGACAAAGGGTTTAAAGTGTCATTCAATGACAATTGCTGTTTGATTTGTGATAGCCAAAGTGGTGAGGTTATTCATGTTGGTAAGAGAAAAGGTAACATTTATGTTTTGTCCATTGACCATGCATTCATTCATAAGACTAGTTGCCTTGTAAGTAAAACTGATGAAACTTGGTTATGGCATAGAAGAGTTAGTCATATAAATATGCATCATATGAATAAGCTTGTGAAAAAGGATTTGGTCATAGGTTTACCTAAGCTTAAGTTTGAGAAGGATAAAATATGTGAAGCTTGTCAAAGAGGGAAACAAACAAAAAAATTCTTTTCAAAGTAAAAATGTTGTTTCTACTTCTAGACCTCTTGAGTTGCTTCATATGGATTTATTTGGTCCTTCACGAACCATGAGCTTGGGAGGAAATTTCTATGGGCTTGTTATTGTAGATGATTACTCAAGATACACATGGACTTTATTCATAAGATCCAAGAGTGATGTATGCACAGCTTTTAGAAAATTAGCCAAGATAATTCAAAATGAAAAAGCTTGCAATATTGTTTCAATTGGAAGTGATCATGGTGGAGAATTCCAAAATACTTTGAAAAGTTTTGTGAAGAATTTGGAATTAATCACAATTTTTCAGCTCCAAGAACACCTCAACAAAATGGTGTTGTGGAGATCAAAAACAGATCTCTTGAGGAAGGTGCAAGAACTCTTCTAAATGAAACAAACTTGCCTACGCACTTTTGGGCTTATGCTGTAAGTACGATTTGTTATACTTTGAATAGAATTCTCATAAGGCCTATTTTAAAGAAAACCCCTTATGAACTATACAAAGGAAGGAAACCAAACATATCTCATTTGAGAGCATTTGGCTGCAAGTGTTTTGTATTAAACAATGGTAAAGATTCTCTTGGCAAATTTGATTCTAAAGCTGATGAAGCAATTTTTCTTGGTTACTCTTTGCAAAGTAAAGCTTTATAGGATCTTTAATAAAAGAACATTGTGTGTTGAGGAATCTGTCCATGTCATTTGTGATGAATCTAACCCTTCCAAAGAGAATTTGGAGTGTGATGATGATGCAGGACAAAAGGAAGAATTTTTGCAAGTTAATGATCTGAATGAGAAAGAAAAAGCTGAACCAAAAGATGTACTGGAACAGCCAACTCCTTTACAAAAGCACAAGGTTTGGAGGACAACTAAAGATCTTTCTCTTGACAATACAATAGGGGAAGTATCCAAGGGAGTTTCTATTAGATCCTCTTAAAGAAATCTTTGTTGTACCATGGCTTTTGTTTCACAGATTGAAACAAAAAGTATTGATCAAACTTTGTTAGATGAACATTGGTTAATGGCTATGCATGATGAGTTAAACCAATTTAAAAGAAATGAAGTTTGGGAATTAGTCCCTAGAACATCAACTCATAAACCTATTGGCACAAAATGGATTTTTCGTAACAAGCTAGATGAAAGTTGAATCATAGTAAGAGATAAGGCTAGATTGGTTGCTAAAGGATACCACCAAGAGGAAGGCATAAACTATGAGGAAACTTATGCTCCAGTAGCAAGATTAGAAGCTATTAGGTTGTTACTTGCATATGCATGTTTGATGAATTTCAAATTGTTTCAAATGGATGTCAAAAGTGCATTTTTAAATGGTTACATTGAAGAAGAAATATATGTAGACCAGCCCCCTAGATTTATTGATCATAAACATCCTAACCATGTTTTCAAATTAAGAAAAGCTTTGTATGGTTTGAAACAAGCACCAAGATCTTGGTATGAAAGGTTAAGTAAATTTCTACTTGAACAATCTTTCATAAGAGGTCAAGTTGACAAAACTTTGTTCATCAAGAAAAGAGGAAATGATAAATTGCTGGTTCAAATCTATGTAGATGACATTATTTTTGGTTCAACTAATCAATCTATGTGCAGAGAATTTTCAATATCAATGCAGAGTGAATTTAAGATGTCAATGATGGGGGAACTTACATTCTTTCTAGGACTACAACTCAAGCAATTAAAGAATGGAACTTTCCTTAGTCAAGCCAAGTACTGTCAAGAGATGATCAAGAAGTTTGAAATGGAGAATTGCAATGATGCTGCAACACCAATGGCAACTTTTACCTATCTTGACATAGATGACAAGGGAAAAAGTGTTGATGAGTCTAAATACAGAGGAATGATTGGATCCTTGTTATACTTAACTGCTAGTAGACCTGATATTATGTTGAGTGTTTGCTTGTGTGCTAGATATCAAGCAAATCCCAAAGAATCTCATCTAACTGCAGTTAATAGGATCTTCAAGTACCTCAAGTCTACACCAAGAGTAGGACTTTGGTATCCACAAGGTACATCTATCAGCTTGATTGGATATTCTGATTTTGACTTTGCAGGGTGCAAATTGGATAGAAAGAGTACAAGTGGAACATGTCACATGTTAGGAAGCTCCTTGATTTCTTGGCACTGCAAGAAGCAATCATGTGTTGCCTTATCCATTGCTGAAACTGAATATATTTCTGCTGGAAGCTGCTGTACACAAAGTCTTTGGTTGAAGCAACAACTTCAAGACTTTGGTGTTGAGATAAAGGAGATACCATTGCTGTGTGATACACTAGTGCCATCAACATATCCAAAAATCCTATCATGCACTTTAGAACCAAGCACATTGAGATTAGACATCATTTTATCAGAGATCATGTCCAAAAGGATAACATCAAAATTGAGTTTGTTGAAACCAATTATCAATTAACTGATATTTTCACTAAGCCTTTGGATAGAGATAGATTTTACACACTTAGAAACATGCTAGGGATACTAGATGAATCTAGTGTGTGTTAGCTTGATGTGTATGTGCTCATTTACATGAAATAGCATCATTGATTGGCCTTTAATCTCAAAATCATACAAATTCGAAATATGCTGCATTATCACTATTCATACTGATAAATTTATTGTAATAATCGGTTAAGGCACGAATTAATCGATTAAATGAACTTGAAATGCTATTTAGAATGATGTTTGTACTTGTGTAATCGATTACAATAATAGGATAATCGATTATTCTTCATGAGAAAAAATTTCCAGAAAATGAAAGTCACTGGAATAATCGATTACACTATCGAAATAATCGATTACATTACCTTAAAATCCTTTTACAAAATTCAAACTCACTAGAATAATCGATTACAGTGAATGGTAATCGATTATATTGAATGCAAAGTGTTTGAAAACTCAAATTTTCACTGGAATAATCGATTACACTATGAAAAAATCGATTATTCATGGAGTTACTGCAGAATCTGCAGATTTTATCTTGGAAATTGTAACTACCCAACTGCCACCAAATTCAAATTTTGAATCAACTGTGCTTTAATTTTAGTGGGTTAATTCATATTAGCTGTTACACATTTCAAATTTCAAGTTTGGAGCCCAAAATCTTGTATATAAACAGCCTATGGTGAAGGGAATAAGCACACAATCTTCTATCTTAAGCCTTGCTGTGTTGTTATTTTTCTGAGTCTTGAACCTCTGTCCATATAGCCTTGCTTCACATTGCCAATATGTCTGCTCCTAAAAGAACCAAAACCTCTAAGAGAAAGGCTGGTGAAACATCTAATCCTGCAGTAGAAAATGACTTACCTCCAATTCAATGCCATCAAACTTATATGTCCACCAAAACACCTTGACCTTGGCTGGTTCAGTAGAGAAGGTTTTCAATTCCCAGCCATGCTTGAAGCCCAAGGTTTGAAGAAGTTTGTT
Organism: Glycine latifolia; assembly: GCA_013407115.1. NCBI lineage: Eukaryota > Viridiplantae > Streptophyta > Magnoliopsida > Fabales > Fabaceae > Glycine > Glycine latifolia. Next base: position 58,623 of record QARZ01040631.1, read on the forward strand.
GAGATGAAGGGTACCTTTTACCCTGAGTTAGTGAAGGTGTTTTACACCTGTTCTAAAATTGAGGCTCAGTACAGGTCCTATGACTCATGAGGATAGACTCCTTTATTACATCATCACTTACATCCTGACTCCTAGGTCCACTATCATGCACAAGCCACAGATGATGATCTTCAAATTGTTTATGGTTTGAAAAATGGTATTCAGATGAATTTGATTCTCATAATTCAGGAGATCATGCTTAAGTCCAAAAGGTTGATGAATTACCCCTTTTCATATGCTGTCCTGATTTCCAGATTCATTGATTACTTCAAGGTTGATGTTACTAATGAGGTTGTTGAGAACACAAACTCCAGCAATAACCTCATTAAGGAAAAACATTTAACCAAGCTTGGAATGGTTAAAACACCTTATGGATGACAGATGGCTGGACAACAATTGCCTCCAGCTGAGGTTGAAGAGGAAGCTGATGCAGAAGAAGGAGAAGAGGCTGAAGGTTCTACTTAACCTTCCTACAATCCTTTTGAGTCTCTTATGATTCAAAAGATGGATGCACTGTTGTCTCTTCATCATGAGCATAGAGCTGAGACAAATTCATCTTTGGAAGAGATGAAGTCTAGATTGGAGAACATAGAAGCTAGACTTGTACTGAATGATATGGATAAATAAGCTTAGATTGCTTAGGGTGCTTTTGTTTTTCTCTCTAGCCGCTGTTTCATTATGCTCTTGTTATCTTCTGTCCTTTATTGCTTTGTTTGCTAGTTGTCTTAGTATTTTCAATTTCAGTTTGATTAATGTATTGCTTGCTGTTGATTAATACAAGTATTTATGTTCTCTCCTTTTATTCTCCATGTTCATACGTGAATCATTGTTTTTGTCTTTGATAAGCCAAATAGGGGGAGAAATATTTGTAATATTTGTAATACATTTAGGGGGAGAAATGATTGAAATATTGTATGTTATAGGGGCAGAAAATGGTATATTACAAGTATTGCATGAATGCCTGTTAACTTTGAAAGTATTACAAGTATTGCATGAATGCCTGTTAACTTTGAAAGAATTACAAGTATTGCATGAATGTTTTTTTTAAACTTTGAAAAATATACCCAAGACAGGGCAGCATATATTAAATGAAATGATTGATGCTTATGCTTAATCTTTCAAAAGCTTACTTAGATTTTAGGAATCATTCATCCCTCTAAATCAATCAAAAGATTAGACAAATGGAAAAATTGATTTGGCATGCTCAAAGCCAAAAAAGGGGAGATTGTTGAGTTTAAGGGAAGCTGCAAGGAGATTGAAGCTATGTTGAAGGCATGATTATGTTTTAGCTTTTTATATGCCCAATCATTTTGAAGGCATTTGTAATTTGTCTAAGTGGTTCAACTTAAATGCCTTCTGATCTTTCATTAGTATGTGCATTCTCATGATCATGCATACATGGTTTTTAAGTTTCAAAGAAATTAAATGGTTTTACAAGAAGTTCTCAAAGGCTAAATTTCTTTAAAAAGCAAATCTTACTACTTTAATCGATTACACAATCAATTTAATAGATTAAAGACATTCAAACAATTCTGGAAAAGCCTTGAAGAATAGTTTAATCGATTACTATTTTCTTGTAATCGATTACACAGTGTTTTATGAAAAACCATGCATCACTCACTGGTTTAATCGATTACCTCATTACATAATCAATTATCTTAATTCGTTTATCATGATACTGTTCTAGTTTAATCGATTATTATGTTCATAAAACCATTTCCAGAAAGCTGATGAATAGTTTAATCGATTATGTAGTTACTTTAATCAATTACTTATGGCAATTTAATCGATTACACTAGCGGATTAATCGATTATTGTCAGTTAAATTTGTTTTATATAAAGCTTGGTGAGTCTTTTTCTTATAAATAGACATTGAACGATTTACTCTGAAGGAGAGTAACTTACCCAAAAGTTTCTAAGGTTTCAAAAGTGCCCAAAATACTGTTTTGATCTAAGTGTAAACAACATCTTGTGTGATCAAGATTTTTGAGTTTGTTGAGAAGATGTTTTAAAGAAAGAAGGTTTTCAAGATAGTGATTCTGAACTATTGTTCTTTACAATCTGGAGAGTGTGGTAAACTCATTTTGTTTCATTCATTCATACATGAAAGATCTCAGGTTGTGTTTATCTTGAACCTATCTTTTTAGATGTTCTAACATTTTCTATTGTATTGTGTTATATCAGTTGGTGTCTTTTTAAGCATGTTAGAGTAGGGTTCTCTAGGTTTGGGATTCTGAGTAGGGTTCTCAGTATCTTGTGATTTGTATTCTAATAGGGTTTTAGAATCAGTATCTTTGTCTAGTGTTGATAAAGAGGTCATTTGTAATCTGCTTGTAAAAGATTCTTTGATATAGTAATTACTCTAATCTAGTGTGGGTTGGAAGCAACTGGATGTAGCCTCCAAGGTTGAGAGGTGAACCAATATAATTGCTTTGTCTTTTGTTTAGATTTCTGTATGTTTCATTACATGTCTTTGTGAAATCAAGCATTATAATCAAAGAAACAATTTTCTATCATAACTAAGGTTGATCTTGGGTTAAGAAAGATTTCTGAATTTTAAAAAGGTGAACTTGTGATACAATCCTAAGTTTTAATTCTGTAAATTGTTTCAGAAAGTTTTTAAATATCCAGTTTGAACCAATTCACCCCCCTCTTGGTTCATTTGCAGTGTATTCATTGTATTTTCAACACAACCATTGGCCTTGTAACTTGAAAGAAATTTTTCATTCTCTTCTTTCAACTTACAAAGTTCACTTTGCATTTCTGCAAGTTTGATGATATGTCATCTTAGATATCCTTTCAGCTTATTATTTTCCTTTGCTAGCCTTTGAGCCTCATCATGCATTTCATGAAAAGCATCAACAATGTTATCATATTGAGAGCTTATCTCAGATTCAGCACTTGAGTAGTCATCATCACTCAAAGTTGAAGTGAAGCATACATTTGCTTCTTCATTCTCACTGCTTGATTCAGAACTTGTTGATTCATTATCTTCCCATGCAATGTAGGCTTTCTTTGACTTTCCTTCCTTCTTAATCTTCCTCTCACCTTGTTGTTTCTTTAAGAAGATTGGACATTCAAATTTGATGTGTCTAGGCTTTCCACATTCAAAGCATGTGTAAAGTTGGTGGAGGTGTTGCAATCATTCTTTTTATTGTTGTTGTTGTTGAACTTTTTGAATTTTATGTTTTCATTTCTTCTCATGAATTTGCTGAACTTTTTGACAATAAGATTCATTTTGTCATCTTCATCTTCTTCACTTGAATCTTCTTCTATTTCAACCTTAGATGATTGTTGCGAAATCGGCAAGTGTACCGTTCGTTTCAAGTAATAAAGTGAGTAAGTAAAGTATCGTCTCCACAGGGATTGAATGCAATTTTATTGTAACTTAACGTCTTAGAAATTGGAAGACAAATAATAAATTGAGAGAATTGGTTGAGTTTGTGTAATTACGTAACTGAAATTAAATAACATAAAATTAAGGAGAACGTAAACTAAACTTAATTCGATTGTTATGCAGTGATGAGAAACAATTATGGTTAAAGCGCATTCCCCTATGATCCCTACCTTCTATACTTAAATTGATTATTAACTTGAATTATTTCTAATTGCTCAGCTGATGTATTCTCATATAATTAGCTAAATCCTAATCCCTTAGCAATTTAACCCTTTAGTGAAATTAGAAACCCTAATCCCTTAGTGATTCCTTCTTAAACCAAACATTCAGCAAATACATCCTAAAGTTGCTACAACTACACATTTCTATCCCTAGGTAATGTATAAATTGTTGTTTTACTCATTTCAGAAACTAGAATCCCAATATCCCTATTGTGAATCCTAACCCTAAGCATCTTAATAGAATGGCCAGTCACAATTAAGAACAATACAATAAAGAACAGAATAAAACAAAGCAATTATGATAATTCTCATTTAAACCAATCAAGACATAGAGGAGTTCACATAGGTTCTTGCTCTAACCACAATACAATAACTTAGCCAAGCATACTCAGAACTGACATTAATCTTATAACTAGCATGTTCCTAGAGAAGAATTACCAGAGGAAGAGAAGAAATT
>QARZ01040631.1:64045-78378 GCA_013407115.1 Glycine latifolia
GAACATTTCATACTCATGAATCAAGGCATGCTTCCTTGATCTTCTGACTTCATCTGTTTCTTCATGAGTTACTTCTAGCATTTCCCACATTTCTTTTGCAATCCTGCATCTCACAATTCTAAAAAATTCATCAGAAGACAAAGCAAATGATATCATATTTTTGGCTTTAAAATCATATTGCACAATCCTCTTTTCTGCATCTATCATTTCATCTCATTCTTTGGGAACCAGTTTATTATCAATAGTTTTCATAGGAACCAAAAGACCTTTTCAATTGCATTCCATGCACCTGGATCATTGGATTGAATAAATATTTGCATTCGATTTTTCCAAAAACTAAAATGCTCACCCTCAAACATTGGTGGACGATTGAGAGAAGCTCCCTCTCTGAAAGTTATTTGAGTAGTATTATTCATTTTCTTTTAACAAGAAAGTGATCTTCAATAACTTTCAAGAACCAGCTCTTGATACCAATTGAAAATACAATGAATACACTACAAATGAACCAAGAGGGGGGGGGGGGGGTAAATTGGTTCAAACCCGAGATTTAAAAAAACTTTCTGAAACAAATTGCGGAATTAAAACTTTGGATCGTATCACTAATTCACCTTTTTCAAATTCAGAAATCTTTCTTCACCCAAGATCAACCTTTGATATGAATGTAATGACAGAAAATGTTTTATTAATAATAATGTTTGATTTCAAAAAGACATGCAATGAAATATACAGAATTTTAAACAAGAGACTAAGCAATTATACTCTATTTGATGACTACCAATGTATGAATGCTTGGTTAGGATTGTTTCCGGATTACAATCTTCAAGACTCCATGGAAATGGGTTTGAAATTCAAATATAAAAATGGAGAAGATTAAGGAATGATTAGGAACGACGCCATAGTCCACAACGGAAAGCTTCCTTGATAAGAATCAATTTGGTTTCAATCAAGAACCAACAAGAGGCTAAGCTCTCAATTCAAGCAAATGCTCAATAACTATTAATCAAAATTTACCAAAAATGGTAAAGTAACAGTATTTATATGACTAGGCCTCTAATAAACACCTACAGACGTAATTTTAGGCCCATTTGCAGAAAATATTAAGGTCCAGTACAAAATAATAGAAATACATAGACACATCCCGGACATCCCGGCATCCTGGACATCAATAACAGAAATACATAGACGCATCCTGGACAAGCTCGAACATCCCGATCAACTCGGACAAGCTCGAGCATCCTGGTCAAGCTCGCACATCCCAGACAGCTCGGTCATCTCGGATAGCTTGGCTAAGCACATCCAATCTACGCACATTTTGAACATCCCGGACAAGCTCGGCTAATCACATCCAGTCTAAGCTTAACCCGGCAACCTAGACACTCGGACAAGTTCAGACATCCTGGCTAAGCACCTCTTGTCTAAGCGCATCCCGGACAGCTCGGCAAGCTATGCACAACCCGGCTATGCACATCCTGTCATTTCAGCTATCGTTCTTAGAGATAACACTTGTTTATTACGCATCCCGGCTTCAGCAACCCGGCACGTGGTTATTACGCATCCCGGCTTCAGCAACCCCGACACATGGTTATTATGCATCCCGGATTCAACAACTCGGCATCCTAGCACTAGCTTGTGTAGTCGATTACAGAAACATTGTAATCGATTAATACAGACAACACTGTCTGTTTGAATGGCTTGGGTTCTAGCTCTTGTCATGGGTCCTTCAAAGCTCACCAAAGGAAGTGCTTCAAGCTCTCCTTCTAGACCTTTGGCTTGATCCTTAGATAGCCCCCCTCTATCATCCCCTCCTTCTTGAAAAGAATCTGTCCACAGATTTGCATTCAATACACCTACATCACAAGGAGAAAGATTAGCGACATTAAAACTAGAACTCACCCTATACTTACTTGGTAAGTCAATCTTGTAGGCATTGTCATTAATCCTCTCAATGACCTTGAAAGGTCCATCACCCAAAGGTTGAAGTTTTGATTTCCTTTGGAAAGGAAACCTATCATTCCTTAGATGTAACCAAACCCAATCACCCAGTTCAAATACCATAGCATTTTTCCCTTTGTTGGCATGTCGTGCATATTGCTCCATTTTCTTCTCAATTTGATTCCGCACCTTCTCATGGAGATCCTAAACAAAAGTGGCTCGAGAAAGCCCATCCTTGCTCAAAATAAAAGAATCATTAGGTGAAGGAATTAAATCAAGAGGAGATAAAGGATTAAAACCATAAACAACCTCAAAAGGAGAAAAAGAAGTGGTAGAATTGGTTACCCTATTATAAGCAAATTCAACATGGGGTAACCATTCTTCCCAAGTTTTCAAATTACCTTTGATGACACACCTTAGGAGTTGTGAAAGTGTTCGGTTGACTACCTCGGTTTGTTCATCCATTTGAGGATGGCATGTGGTGGAGAAAAGAAGTTTGGTTCCAAGTTTTCCCCACAAGGTTTTCCAAAAATGACTCAAAAACTTGGAATCCCTATCCGACACAATACTCCTAGGTAATCCATGAAAACACACTACTTCTTTGAAGAAAAGATCCGCCACATAACAAGCATCATCTACCTTGTGACATGGAATGAAATGTGCCATCTTGGAAAACCTATCAACAACCACAAAAATAGAATCCTTGCCTCTCTTGGACCTTGGAAGGCCAAGTGCAAAATCCATGGAAATATCGGGCCAAGGTGAAGTAGGAATTGGCAAAAGAGTATATAAACCATGATGCATGACTTTGGACTTAGCCTTATGACACACAATACAATTAGAACAATATTTGATGACATCATGTTTCATTTTAGGCCAAAAGAAATGTTCATGCAAAATGTTTAAAGTCTTTTCAACCCCAAAGTGTCCCATTAACCCCCCTTTATGAGCTTCACAAATAATGAGTTCACGCAAAGAACTTTGAGGCAAACACAACCTTTTATCTTTAAACAAGTATCCGTCATGCCTAAAGAATCCTTGGTGAGCCCCTTTTTCACACAACTCAAACAATTTAGAGAATTCATGGTCTTGAGCATACAAGTCTTTTATGTGATCAAACCTAAACATCTTGATTTCAAGCATGGAGATTAAAGCATATCTCCTTGAAAGTGCATCAGCCACAACATTAACCTTGCCTTGCTTGTGTTTAATCACATAAGGAAATTGTTCCAAGAACTCTACCCATTTGGCAGGCCTCTTATTAAGTTTTCTTGGTTTTTCAAATGTTTGAGTGACTCATGGTCACTATGAATCACAAACTCCTTAGGAAGGAGATAATGTTGCCAAGTTTGCAAAGCTCTAATAAATGCATAAAGTTCCTTGTCATAGGTAGAATAATTCAAGATAGCACCCTTAAGTTTTTCACTTAAATAAGCAATTGGGTGACCTTCTTGTAACAAAACAGCCCCTATGTCAACATTGGATGCATCACATTCAATTTCAAAAGATTTAGAAAAATTTGGTAAGGCAAGAATGGGTGCATTTGTCAACTTCTCCTTCAATTCATTGAAAGCATTTTCTTGTTCACTCTCCCACTTAAATACCACATTTTTCTTAACAATGTCATTCAAAGGAGATGCTATGATGCTAAACTCTTTGACAAATCTCCTATAAAAACTAGCCAACCCATGAAAACTTCTCACATCACTCACATTTTTGGGTGTTGGCAATCTCTAATAGCTTTAATTTTCTCATCATCCACTTGGACTCCCTTAGCACTCACAACAAAACCTAAAAACACTACTTGATTGGTGCAAAATGTGCATTTATCCCTATTAGCAAACACGTTTTCATGTCTAAGCACTTCCAAGACACTCCTAACATGGTCAAAGTGGTCATCCATTGTTAAACTATAAATCAAGATATCATCAAAGTAAACAACCACAAATTTCCCAATAAAGTGTCTCAAAACATGGTTCATGAGTCGCATGAAAGTGCTTGGTGCATTGGTTAAGCCAAAAGGCATGACCAACCACTCATAAAGTCCAAACTTAGTTTTGAAAGCGGTTTTCCATTCATCACCTTCTCTCATTCTAATTTGATGGTAACCACTTTTCAAATCTATTTTGGAGAAAACACAAGAACCATGAAGTTCATCCAACATATCATCAAGTCTAGGGATAGGATGTCTATACCTCACGGTGATGTTGTTGATGGGTCTACAATCCGTGCACATCCTCCATTTGCCATCTTTCTTGGGGACTAGGATGACCGACATTGCACATGGGCTCAAGCTTTCCCTCACCCATCCTTTTTGCATCAACCCTTCAACTTGCTTTTGAATCTCCTTAGTCTCTTCCGGATTACTCCTATAGGCCGTCTTATTAGGAAGTGAAGCTCCCAGAACAAGATCAATTTGATGCTCAATTCCTCTTAAAGGGTTAAGTCATGGGGTATATCTTGTGGAAAGACATCCTCAAACTCTTTTAAAAGTGTATCAAAACCTTGATGCAACTCAAGGGCACTAGAAGACAAGCACATATAATTGGGAATAAGTAAATACAATTGTTGTCTAGCTAGCATCACTCTTTTAACCTCCTTAGGTTTGATGAACAAGCTTTCTTTTATTTCTATTTTTTTTCACTCTTTTTGTCTCCATTTTTTTGTTCTCTTTTTTCACTCTTTTTGCCATCTTTTTCTTTTTGGCTTTTCTCTCTCAAAGGACCATTTTCTTCTTTGATTTTCTTTTCTTTTTCTCTCTTCAATCTCATTTTTATTTGATCTTCACACACCTCACTTGGAGACAAAGGTGAGAGTACTACCTTTTTACCCTTATGAAGGAAAGAGTATCGATTGGTGACCCCATTGTGTACCACATCTCTATCATATTGCCAAGGTCCACCAAGCAACACATGGTCGGCTTCCATGGGAACCATATCACAAAGCACTACATCCACATATTTGCCAATGGAGAATGTAAGCAACACTTGCTTATCCACCACCAACTCACCATTGTCACTCAACCATTGCAATTTATAAGGTTTAGGATGAGGGGCGGTTTTTAAACCAAGCATCTCCACTAGCCTAGTGCTTGCAACATTGGTGCAACTTCCTCCATCAATGATTAGAGAACAAACCTTCCCACTCACCAAGCATCTAGAATGGAAAATGTTTTCTCTTTGTGTATCATCTCTATCTTTGCACAAGCTTCCCATTAAGAAAACAATCATCCTCACCTTCACTAGAGGAACTATGAGAACTCCTAAAGGACTCACTATCCACCTCTCCATTTTCCAACACAATCATGGTCCTTTTATTTGGACATTGGGATGCAATATGACCCTTACCCAAACATTTAAAATATTTAATTGAACTAGATTTATTGGAAAGAGTTTGAGTAGGAGAAGTAGGATTACCTCTTGAAGACTTCCTTTCAATATGTTTGGAAGAAGAACCCTCCTTCTTGGAAGTATCCTTATCCTTCCAAGATGAATGACCATAAGAGGACTTCTTGTAAGCTTGCTTTCTCTTCAATTGTTGCTCCACTTTCATAGCCCTATGTATAAGTTCGTCCATGGTGTTGTAGGTTTGAAGTTCTACAACATCTTGAATGTCCCTATTCAAGCCATTCAAAAATCTAGCCATTGTAGCCTCATTAGTCTCCTCAATGTTTGCTCTTACCAAAGAAATCTCCATCTCCTTGTAATAGTCATCAACACATCTATTTCCTTAATAAAGCCTTTGTAATTTGTTATGCAAATCCCTTATGTATTGAGGTGGGACAAATCTCTCCCTCATGATACCTTTCATTATCAACCATATGTCCGGTCTATGTCTCCTCAATCTTCCTCTTTCCATTTGTACCTAAGTCCACCAAGCCATGGCATACCCCTCAAATTCTAAACTAGCCAACTCCATTTTCTTTTCTTCACTAAAATTGTGACAATCAAAAATTTGGTCGACTTTAATCTCCCAATCAAGGTAAGCCTCCGAATCATTAGTACCTAGAAACTTAGGAAGTTTGAATTTCACATCTTCCATTCCATTCCTATTCCTCCTAGGCCTATGCCTTCTACCATCATCACTCCCTTGAGAAGAATGAGGTGACCTATGATGTCTCCTTCTCTCCATGTCCTCCATTCGTCCACTCAACTCTTGAGTACTTCTTTGTATTTCTTCAAAACGTTCGTCCATCCTTCTTTCAACATTTCTTTGCAACCTATCCATTTGCTTAGCCAATGAAGTCATTAGATCATAGCGGTTCTTGGTGAAGGTGGATCACTATCAACATCGCACACCATTGCTACAAGAAAAAGGTTAGTAAAACAAAAACAATAATGGACCTTAATACTCACTAAGTGTTTACACTCTTCAACACTCATTTTTCACACTTGCAAGACTTTTTCTATAAGGTTTACTCTTGTCTTTTTCCACTCTCTAACTCTTCTTCAACTCTTGAAAGCAACCAAAGATTCCAATTCAAAGAATATCCAATGTGAAAGATGAAACAAATCCAAATTCAACTTAAGAGGTCAAGGAAGAAAGAAAACTCTAAGACAAAACCTTGAAAATTTTGAAGACAAGCAATAAAAGCTCAACAAGAAAAGCACAACTCAACAGGAATGTTAAAGAAGACAATTATGAAGATAAAAGAAATATTGACTAAACATAAACCACTCTAATTATGCAAAAAGATAGTGCCTTAAAACAATCAAAAGCACGCACTAAGAGAGAGGGCTGTTAATTTTAAATTTGGCTGTCAACTTTTTTTTTTATACTTGGGTCCTCATATTTTTTGATATTTTCATTTTGACCCAATATACTTTTTAATAATTGCATTTTGGTCCTTCGTAATTTCTCTTTTAGGACCCGAAACTTTTGATATTTGCACAAATTCAACAAAACTCTCTATACAGAATTTTATGAATCAAACTCAGAAAATTTCCAGTAGTGCTATGAGTTTCATGAAGAACACAAAGAACATGAAGAACAATCCATATTCAAAACAACTCCAAATTCAACAAAAAGAATGGGGAAATGAAGGCAATTGCAAGCTAAACTCAAAAATCACACAAGAAACACACAAAGAACAACAAACAAGCAAGAATCATGATTTTCAATTTTCATTTTCTGGAAAAAAAATAAAAACGAAAATGCAAAATAACATAGGTAACAATCTTAACAAAATGCTTTCCGGAATTAAGCTCTGATTACCACATGATGACTACCAAGGTATGAATGCTTGGTTAGGATCGTTTCCGGATTGCAATCTTCAAGACTCCATGGAAATGGGTTTGAAATTCAAATATAAAAATGGAGAAGATTAAGGAATGATTAGGAATGACGCCACAGTCCACAAAGGAATGATAAGTCAAAGGAGGATTCGCCACAAAGGAAAGCTTCCTTGATAAGAATCAATTTGGTTTTAATCTAGAACCAACAAAAGGCTAAGCTCTCAATTCAAGCAAATGCTCAATTTCTATTAATCAAAAGTTACCAAAAATGGTAAAGTATCAGTATTTATATGGCTACACCTCTAATAAACACCTACAGACGTAATTTTAGGCCAATTTGCGGAAAATATTAAGGTCCAGTACAAAATAACAAAAATACATAGATGCATCTCGACATCCCGGACATCAATAACAGAAATACATAGACGCATCTCGGACATCCCGACATCCCGGACAGCTCAAACAAGCTCGAACATCTTGGATTAGCACCTCGTCTAAGCACATCTCGGAACAACTCGGACAAGCTCGAGCATCCCGGTCAAGCTCGCACATCCTAGACAGCTCGGTCATCTCGGACAGCTTGGCTAAGCACATCCAGTCTACGCACATTTCAAACATCCCGGACAAGCTTGGCTAATCACATCCAGTTTAAGCACAACCTGGCAACCCGGACACCCGGACAAGCTCAGACATCCTAGCTAAGCACCTCTTGTTTAAGCGCATCCCGGACAGCTCGGCAAGCTATGCACAACCCGGCTATGCACATCCCGTCATTTCAGCTATTGTCCTTAGAGATAACACTTGTTTATTATGCATCCCGGCTTCAGCAACCCGGCACGTTGTTATTATGCATCCCGGATTCAGCAACCCAGCACATGGTTATTATGCATCCCGGATTCAGCAACCCGGCATCCTAGCACTAGCTTGTGTAATCGATTACAGAATCATTGTAATCGATTAATACAGACAACACTTGCTTATTACAACAGACAATACTTTTGACTTGATCTTGAATGGCTTGGGTTCTAGCTCTTGTCATGGGTCCTTCAAAGCTCACCAAAGGAAGTGTTTCAAGCTCTCCTTCTAGACCTTTGGCTTGATCCTTAGATAGCCCTCTATCACTATTAGAATACAAATCACCAAGGTACTGAGAACTCTACTCAGAACCCCAAACCTAGAGAACCCTACTCTAGTATGCTTGAAAAGAAACAAATTGATATATCACAATACAACAGAAAATGTTAGAACATCTAAAAAGATAGGTTCAACATAAACACAACGTGTGATCTTTCATGTATGAATGAATGAAATGAGATTACCACTCTCTCCAGGTTGAAAACATAATAGCTCAGAAAACCTTCTTTTCTTTAACACATCTTAAAAAAAAATCAGAATTCTTGATTCTTACTAGAAAGATTTTTCACTCAGAAATCAGTCTTTGACACTCTTTGAAAGTTTTTTGTCTTTTGGATAGATCACTCATATGTTCAGAACAATTCGTTCAATATGTATTTATAGAGAATAGACTCACAAAGCTTTATAAAAACAAAATTAACTGACAGTAATCAATTAAATTGCTATATGTAATCGATTAAAGCAACTAAATAATTGATTAATGTGTTCATCAACTTTCTGGAAATGGTTTCATCAACAAAATAAGCGATTAATCTGTACTGTAATCGATTAAACCAGAACAGCATCAAGAAAAACGAATTAAGATAATCGATTACATAATGGGATAATCGATTATTCCAATGATGCATGGTTTTCCATAAAACACTATGTAATTGATTACAAGAAGCCTGTAATCGATTAAACTGTTTTTCAAGGCTTTTCCAGAAACACATGAATTTCTTTAATCGATTAAACTGCTTGTGTAATCGATTAAAGCAATAAGTTTTGCTTTTAAACAACTTAGCCATTGAGAACTTAATTTCTTATAAAACCATTTGATTTCTTTGAGACTGAAAACCATGTATGCATGATCATGAGAATGCACATGCTAATGAAAGATCGCAAGGCAATTTACTTGAATCACAGACAAATTACAAATGCCTTTAAATGATTGTGCATGTAAAAAGCTAAAACATCATCAAGTCTTCCACCTTGCTTCAATCTTCTTGCAACTTCCCTTAAACTCAACAGCATAGAGGTCGAGGATGTCTTGGAATTCAAGATTTATTGAATAATAGAGATGTACGTGAGCAAACGAGTAGTGCCTATTGGATATAGAGGGAGCTGGGAAGAAGATCAAGGCAAGGAAGAAATTTTTGCTAAAGAGTTTTAGCTTTTTAAATGCCAATTAAATTGAAGGCATTTGTAATTTGTGTAGTTGTTCAAGAGGCTTGTCTTGTGATCCTTGCATTGCATAAGCATAATCAAATACATGCATTCATGATTTAAGAACAACATATAAGGTTACATGTTTGCATTTGGGAATAAAATTCTCATGGCTTAGGTTTTGAAAAATCAAAATGCACTGCCTTAATCGATTACACACAAATCATAATCGATTACAGCTTGTGTTATTCCTGAAAAAGCCCTGAACAACACTTTAATCGATTACAAGCAAAGTGTAATCTATTCCACAGTAAAATGTACAAAATATACATGACTACCTTAATCGATTACCACTCAACTGTAATCGATTACCAAGGCTTATTTCAAAATTAAGCATGACTGCCTTAATCGATTATCACTCAACTGTAATCAATTACAAAGGCTTATGACATAACTGAGACTGACTGACTTAATCGATTACCTCACGGTTTAATCGATTACATTGTTCATAAAAGATTTCCAGATTTGCTCAAGAACATTTTAATCGATTACTTGCCAAATTAATCGATTACATTATATAAAATAATTGATTACACTTATGTTTTAATCGATTACATGCAGTTAACTCTATTTTCTGTTTAAAGCCTTTGGGTCTGTACATTTCATAAAACTTGAGCAATTGATTTTACGAATCACTCTCAACTCCCAAAGCTTTATTAGTCTAAGAAAAGGATTTGTTAGTGTCTCATACATCTTGTTCTGAACTTCAGATTACATGCATCATTCTTCATGATGTTTTTGGCAAGATTCTTCAAGAAAGTTCAAAGAAAGTTGTTTATTGCAAAGCATTCTGTAACGACCCGTTACGTTGCTACTGTATCACTAATTCTTAAGGATGATATTAACATAATTTAAATGAAAACACCTTTTAATTTGGTTGTGAAAACAATGGCAAATTTTTGGTGAGCTCATAATGACCATCACCATAAAGTAAACACGTAAGGAAAATGCATATGAGATATCTCAAGTACACACACACACACACACACACACACATAGATAGATACATACAAAACGTAGTTTAGAGGTAGGTACAATTAACCATATCTAAAAGAAACATATAAGTGTTTTACAAAGGAAATAAGAAATTAAATGTTGGGGGTGCAACTAGCAAGACACGGGGCGTATCTATCAAAACAAGGGGTACAACTAGCAAAACATAACTTTTGCCCGGGATTTAACTCATCGTCATCCCGGCAACTCGGCGGCTCCACCAAGATAGGTCATCTTCCCGATCACCTACTGCTGTCTGTCTGCTCACACGAACCGGGTTCACAATCATCACAAGTACCAAACCACACGGCTCAACAAAGCAATGGTGAGTTCATCATATAAAATAACAAGCAAAAGATAACGCCAGTTAAGGAAGACAATTCAAGTGTCACAATATCACCACAAAATCCACGTATTTCAATACGCAACACACATGAACAAGCATCCAGGAACATTCCACAAGTTAACTTATAATGCCTAGCATGATGCATTGCTCCTGATTCAACTCTCAGCATGCAATGTGGTACCATCCCGGAAATAGGCCATCCCTGTGGTCAGATGATGCAGTAGCTTGTCAGAGTCACTCTGTCGTGCACAGGAAGCACCCCCATGGTGATCAGCCAATGGGTTGCAGAAGGAGTTCCCAACAGACGTGGCCCCCAGTAACCCTGTACCCTACAACTAATCATCAATCCCATTTCCGTCATGCAAATGTTGTATGTAGATGGGCACCATCATCGTATGGCCTAGCACAGGAACAACCCCGTCCTGGCTAGGATCTCCATACCCTCTCATGTACATACATACCACCCCAAACGAGGGTCACCCCAACATGGGTTCATCGCAGTAGCTTGTCAGGGTCACTCTGTCATGCATAGGAAGCACCCCCCCGTGGTGATCAGCCAATGGGTTGCAGAAGGAGTTCCCAACAAACGTAGCCCCCCAGTACCCTATAGCTAATCATCAATCTCATTTCCGTCATGCAAATGTTGTATGTCTCTTATGGGCACCATCATCGTATGGCCTAGCACAAGAGCGACCCTGTCCTTGCTAGGATCTCCATACCCTCCCATGTACATACATACCACCCCAAACGAGGGCCACCCCAACATGGGCTCATCAATGCACTAACCATAGTCCTTGCAAAGTTCGCCACCCGGTCCTGGCATCTCACGTGTCTATACATAGCCTCTCACCACAGCTCCATCAATGTACGGCCCCAACACGGGATCAACTCACCCTGGCTAGGATACTGCCATACACCCCCGTGGGTATCTATGTATATCCACTTGCATTCAGATCACCATGGGCTCCATCCATGTATGGCCCGGCCTGGGAACAACTCGTCCTGGTTAGGATTTCCATACACCCCCATGGTATTGACACATTAATCATCTCAAGCCATCACATAGGCTGACCTCAACGTAATTACATACGTCATACAAAAACACCACAAACAAGTGAATAAGTGTGAAGCATTAGGTATCTGGGTTGGCACTTGGATATACTATCATAGGGTAAGAATCAAAACAAGGTCGGACTTAGCACTATACAATCGATTACATAAGCGCTGTAATCGATTATAACAGATAGCGCTTGCAAGACTCGGGTTTGTATCATCACCAACCTACAATAGGTTGTCCGAGTAAGGGAACCCGATGACTCTTTTCCTGAGAAGACACGAGCTCATCCGAGTTAGGGGATCCGATGGCTCTTTCCCTCTCGTAAAGTATCTTGAACTCAAAAGCTCTAACGTACCACCCTAGGTAAGGGACCCGGTATACAAACGTTCGCCAACAATGACTAAGTTTCATCTTGCATGCATACATGCATGCTACGTAAACCGCTCAACTCGGCCAACCTATCTCAGTAGTCGACATCACAAACAAGGGTTTGCACATATATGCAACTCGGCCAACTTCCCAGTAGCCGACATCACAAACGAAGGTTTGACACATATATGCAACTCGGCCAAACCCTTCCCAGTACCCAGCACCTCCACTAACACTTCTGCAAAGTGTCTTGGGAGCTTTCCAGCATCAAAATGCCAACCTCACACACATGCATGGGGAGTTCTTACAACATCAACTCCCCCTTTAAGAACACCATCAAACACCACACCAGGACATCATTAACATCGACACAAAATATCAACCAAAGAACATAAAGCGTAACCCATTCCATCCACTCAAAGGCATACTTTCTGGAAAATAACACACACAGGGACATGCAATCATCGCCATGGTTGGACTCCTTGGTCCTCAACCATGTTACCTAAAGTGGTTATCAAACATAATAAACTCCTCTTAGCTAACCAGGAGTTCGTTCACGAGCTTCACGACGGTTTGTCCTAAGCTTTTGTTCCGGCCACGAGGTCCTTCTCGACGTCGGGATTTCGTGGCAGTGACGGTGAGTTGGAGGTGACACAAAAGGGCTGAGGGATAAAGGTTTCTGGGTGTGAGTGAGCTTGGGGAAGAAGGAGAGAAAACGCAAAGGGGAAGAACGGAAGAAAGCACGCTTCCACTGCACGCTCCTGTGCTTAAGTACTCAGCTGATAGGGCAGGTTTGCCTTTTGTGCAAACGCAGCAACCGCAAGTCAACAAGGGCAGCTATCAACCACTAACACGCATACCAAGGCAAGGGCACTCAAACAACAATTATCATATAAACATACATAAAGCATGTAATTAATCACCATAACACACATACAAACGTCCAGCTTAGCAACTTAAAAAAATCCAGGGTGTTACACATTCAATCATATTTTGTTTGATTGGTAATACATCTCATTCATGTGTTGAGGATCATGAGGTGATATCTTTCTTGAACTTCTAACTGTGTTCTGATTTGTTACTTGTAAGATTTGTAATTTTGGTTGTTTGGAAACAATTACAAAGGGTTCTTAAAGCTATTATAGAGTAGTTTTTCTGGATGGTAAGAATAGAGTAGGATTCTCTATGTCTTAGATCACTAAGAATCTAATAGGGTTTTAGATTTATGTTCTTTGCCTAGGTTTGGTAAAGGGTGATTGTTGTAAAGCTTGTAAGAACTGGAATTTGTGAATAGTTGAACTCTAATATAGTTTGATTAGAAGATCTGGATGTAGCTTCTCTTTGAGAGTTGAATCAGTATATGTTCTTGTGTTGATTTCTATTTCTTAATCTCATCTTGCTATCTTGATCTCATGACTATTGTGAAATCTTTCTTACTCAACAAGTGTAGGTTTTTGTTATTGGTTTCTTGGACTGAGGGGTTTGATTGAATTGAAGCATCTTTGATTTTAAAAGTGATAAAGATCCTTTAACTCTGATTTTCTAAAGTTTTTTAAAAGGTCAAGTTTATACCAATTCACCCCCCTCTTGGTATTTGAGTGTATTCATATTGTTTTCAATTGGTATCAAGAGTTGGTTCTTGAAAGTTATTCAAGA
The DNA here is from genome assembly GCA_013407115.1 of Glycine latifolia. NCBI lineage: Eukaryota > Viridiplantae > Streptophyta > Magnoliopsida > Fabales > Fabaceae > Glycine > Glycine latifolia. Next base: position 77,973 of record QARZ01040631.1, read on the forward strand.
TCACTATCTTTTCAAGAAAATGAATACCACACAGATTACCTTCAAGAAGGGTGCCTCCCTCAATCGTCCTCCGATGTTTGAAGGAGAAGAGCATTTAAGTTTTTGGAAAAATTGTATGCAGATTTTTATTCAATCAAACGACCCCGGTGCTTGGAATGCAATTGAAAAAGGTCCTTTGATTCCACAAAAACTGTTGATAGTGAAAGAATTCCCAAGGAGTGGGATGAAATGACAGATGCAGAAAAAAGAGTTGTGTAGTATGATTTTAAAGCTAAAAACATGATTACATCTGCTCTTTCTTTTGATGAATTCTTTAGAACTGTTAGGTGTAAAATCGCCAAGGAATGTGGGAGATGTTAGAAGTAACTCATGAAGGAACAAATGAAGTGAGAAGATCAAGGAAGCA
>QARZ01040631.1:78478-105132 GCA_013407115.1 Glycine latifolia
CCTAGTATGATCCTAATTTCTAATCCTATTGGGGATCATATCATTTCCACTCTCTAACTCTTTGTCAACTCTTGAAATTTAACCAAAGATTCTAATTCAATGAATATCCAATGTGAAAGATGAAACAAATCCAAGCTCAACTTAAGATGTCAAGGAAGAAAGAAAACTCTAAGACAAAACCTTGGAATTTAGAAGACAAGCAATAAAAGCTCAACAAGAAAAGCACAATTCAAAATGAATGTTAAAGAAGACAATTATGAAAATAGAAAATGCAAGATATTTCTTCTCAAATGTAAAAAAAATTTGGCTAAGTTTAAACTACTGTAATTATACAAAAGATGGTGCTATTAAGCAATAACAAACACACACTAAGAGAGAGGGCTAATTGTATTTTTTTTTTGCTGTCAGTTTTTTTTTTACTTTTGGGTCCTCATATTTTTTGATATTTTCATTTTGACCCCAATATACTTTTTAATAATTTCCTTTTGGTCCTTCGTAAATTATCTTTTAGGACTCGAACTTTTGATATTTGCACAAACGCTCCAAAACTCTCTAAACAGAATTTTATGAATCAAACTCACAAAATTTCCAGCAATGCTATGAGTTTCATGAAGAACACCAAGAACATGAAGAACAACCCATATTCAAAACAACTCAGAATTCAACAAAATGATAGGGAAAATGAAGGTAATTGCAAGATAAACTCAAAAATCACACAAGAAACACACAAAGAACAACAAACAAGCAAGAATCATGAATTTTTTTTATTTTCGTTTTCTGGAAAAAAAATAAAAAACAAAAATTTCAAAAAAGATAGGAATCTTTACTAATTGCTTTCCAAAATCAAGCTCTGATTACCATTTGATGACTACCAAGACATGAATGCTTGGTTTGGATCGTTTCCGGAATTGCAAGCTTCAAGACTCCATGAATGGTGCTTTAAAACTCAAATAGAAAAATGGAGAAGATTAAGGAATTACTAAGAATGACGCCACGATCCACAAATGGAACGATAAGTCGGAGGAGGATTCGCCAGAAAGGAAAGCTTCCTTGATAAGAATCAATTTGGTTTCAATCAAGAACCAACAAGAGGCTAAGCTCCCAATTCAAGCAAATGCTTAATTTCTATTAATCAAAGTGTCCTAGAAATATTAATATTTGAGTACTTATAGATTTAAGCCTAAAAATGCATAGTTTGGGCCTATTTTAAGTCCACATTGAGACCCATTACACAAATAAGAAATTACTAAATTACGACATTACGAAAATTATGAAAACTACGAAATTATGAAAGCTACGAAAGGAATTCTGAAGCAAGCTCTCCTACAATATTCAAGGTGCTCCAATTCATCTCCTTGTGTATTCCTCCATCCTTGTCCTTGTTAAATAGTCCAAGCATGATTCTCTTGGTCATCTCTTCCTGTAGAAACTTGGTTTTAGACCTTGTCATGGGTCCTTCAAATCTCACCAAAGGAAGTGCTTCAAGCTCTCCTTCTAGACCTTTGGCTTGGAATGGACCTCCATCATCATGATCCTTAGATAGTCCTCTATCAACTTGCTTCGAATGTGGTAAACCCAGCCACATTAAATATGAATGTCCAATCTTTTTAAAGAAGCAGCAAGGTGAGAGAAAGACAAAGAAAGAAGGGAAGCCAAAGAAGGAATACATAGTATGGGAAGACTATGATTCAGCAACCTCCGAATCAACAAGTGAAAATGAAGAAGCAAATGTTTGCTTCACATCAACAATAAGTGATGATGAAGAATTCTCATGTGCTGAATCTGAGGTAAATTCTGAATATGATAATATTGTTGATGCTTTCATGAGATGCATGAAGAGGCCCAAAAACTTGCTCAAACCAACAATAGACTGAAAAGTAATCTCAAATGGCATGTTACCAAAATTGCTGAATTGCAATCTGAACTTTGCAATTTGAAAGAAGCAAATGAAAAGCTTGTTTCAAGTTACAAAGCTAATGGATGTGTATGTGCCTCATCATCTTCAAATATTGATAAATGCAAGCTTTTACAAAAAGAATTTGATGATTACAAAAATAGTCAAGGTGAAAAGTATATTTTTTGCTTTTAGAAAATTCTTATTGGTTAATCTTTTCAAAAGACTCTCTATAGAGGAAAGTGTAGTTTGATTCAAATGCTTAGTGTTCAAAAGTATGCAGGAGATACTTCTAGTTTGGATTACAATATGGATCAAAACCTTTTGGAAAAACAAAGTTTGTACCACCAAAATAGAAAAATCAAATAGGCTTTTCAAAAATTAAGTATCACCAATTGACTCATTTTGAAAGAGCATCAAACAGTATTACTTGCAATTATTGTATGAAGAAAGGTCATACATCCATTAGGTGCTATGCAAGGAGATACTATGTGCCTAATGGTGAATGCATTTGGGTACCTAAAAGAAAAAGGAAGCCAACTAACCCCTATGGACCCAATCCACATTGGGTACCTTTCTTTGCACTTAATTTGATTTTTACAGGTGTGTCTTAGAGCAAAATCAGCATTATGGTATCTTGATATTGGTTGCTCTAGGCACATGACAAGTGACATGTCCATGCTCACAAATTTGACTCTCAAAGATAGAGGATATGTCACTTATGGTGATAATAATAAAGGAAAGATCATTGGAGAAGGAAATATAGGAGACAACTTCAAAACAAAGATAAGAAATGTGCTTTATGTGGAAGGTTTGAAGCATAACCTCCTAAGCATAAGCCAACTATGTGACAGAGGACTCAAAGCCTCCTTCAATGACAATTGTTGTTTAATATGTGATGGTCAAAATAGTGAGGTTATCCATGTTGGTAAGAGAAAGGGTAACATATATGTTCTCTCCATTGAGCATGCATTTATTCACAACACTAGCTGCCTAGTAAGTAAAATTAATGATACATGGCTATGGCATAGGAGAGCTAGTCACTTAAACATGCATCATATGAACAAGCTTATTAGAAAGGACTTAGTCATAGGCTTACCTAAGCTTAAATTTGAGAAGGACAAAATATGTGATGCCTTTCAAAAGGGGAAACAATCAAAGAATTCTTTTCAAAGTAAAAATGTTGTTTCTACCACTAGACCCCTTGAATTGCTTCATATGGATTTATTTGGTCCTTCTAGAACTATGAGCTTGGGGGTAATTTCTATGGGCTTGTTATTGTTGATGAGTACTCTAGATACACATGGACTTTGTTATTGTTGATGATTACTCTAGAACCCCTTGAATTGCTTTCATGGCATTTAAAAAATAAGCCAAGATAATTCAAAATGAAAAAGCATGCAATATTGTTTCAATAAGAAGTGATCATGGTGGTGAATTCCAAAATGAGTATTTTGAAAAGTTTTGTGAAGAATATGGAATCAACCACAATTTTTCAGCTCCAAGAACACCCCAACAAAATGGTGTTGTGGAGAGGAAAATCAGATCCCATGAAGAAGGAGTAAGAACCCTTCTTAATGAAACAAATTTACTTAAACATTTTTGGACTGATGCGGTGAGTACGGTTTGCTATACTTTGAATAGATTACTCATAAGGCCTATTTTAAAGAAAACTCCTTATGAACTATACAAAGGTAGAAAGCCAAACATATCTCACTTAAGAGCATTTGGCTGCAAGTGTTTTGTTTTAAACAATGGTAAAGATTCTCTTGGCAAATTTGATGTTAAAGCTGATGAAGCTATTTTTCTTGGTTACTTTTTGCAAAGTAAAGCTTATAGAATCTTTAATAAAAGAACATTGTGTGTAGATGAATGTGTCCATGTTATATGTGATGAGTCTAACTCCTCCAAGGAGGAAAAGGAGTGTGATATTGATGCAGGACCAATGGAAGAATATTTGCAACTCAATGATCTAAATGAAAAGGAAAAGACAGAACCATATGATGAATTGGAACAATCAACACCATTACAAAAGCTCAAGGATTGGAGAACAACTAAAGATTTTTCCCTTGACAATATAATTGGGGAAGTTTCCAAGGGAGTTTCTACTTGATCCTCATTAAGAAGTCTTTGTTGTACTATGGCTTTTGTTTTACAGATTGAACCAAAGAGCATTGACCAAGGTTTGCTTGATGAACATTGGATGATGGCCATGCATGATGAATTGAATCAATTTAAGAGAAATGAAGTTTGAGAATTAGTTCCTAGACCTTCTTCTCTCAAACCTACATCAAGTGGGTTTTTCGAAACAAACTTGATGAAAGTGGCATAATAGTGAGGAACAAGGCCAGATTGGTTGCAAAAGGATACAACCAAGAGGAAGGCATAGACTATGATGAAACCTATGGTCTAGTTGCTAGGTTGGAAGCCATTTGGTTGTTGCTTGCATATGCATGTTTGATGGATTTTATATTGTTTCAAATGGATGTTAAAAGTGTCTTTTTAAATGGTTACATTGAGGAAGAGATATATGTTGATCAACCTCTTGGATTTATTGATTACAAACATCCAAACCATGTCTTCAAATTGAGAAAAGCTTTGTATGGTTTAAAACAAGCTCCAAGGTCTTGGTATGAGAGATTGAACAAATTTTTCCTTGACCAATCTTTCATAAGAGGACATGTGGACAAAACCTTGTTCATCAAGAAAAGAGGCAATGATATCTTGTTGGTTCAAATCTATGTTGATGACATTATATTTGGTTAAACTAATCAATTTATGTGCAAAGAATTTTCTGTCTTAATGTACAGTGAATTTGAAATGTCAATGATGGGAGAGCTCACATTCTTTTTAGGACTTCAAGTCAAGCAAATGAAGAATGGGACATTTCTTAGTCAAACTAAGTACTGCCTGCAAATGATCAAGAAGTTTGAAATGGAGAAAAGCAAGGATGCTACAACTCCAATGGCTACATCAACCTATCCTGATTCAGATGACAAGGAAAAGGAGTTGATGAGTCAAAATACAGAGGAATGATTGGATCTTTGTTATACTTGACTACAAGTAGACCTGACATTATGTTAAGTGTGTGTTTGTGTGCTAGATAAAGCAAATCCCAAAGAATCACACCTTATTGCAGTCAAAAGGATCCTCAAATATCTCAAGTCTACACCAAGAGTTGGACTTTGGTATCCTAAAGGTGCATCTCTCAATTTAATAGGATATTTTGATTCTGACTTTGCAGGGTGTAAATTGGATAGAAAGAGTACTAGTGGAACATGCCACCTATTAGGGAGCTCACTAATCTCTTGGCACTGCAAGAAGCAATCTTGTGTTGCTTTATCAACTACTGAAGCTGAGTACATATCAGCAGGAAGCTGTTGTGCTTAAAGTCTATGGCTGAAGCAACAACTACAAGATTTTGGTATTGAGTTAAAGGAAATACCTCTGCTCTGTGACAACACAAGTTCCATCAACATATCCAAAAATCCAATCATGCATTCAAGGACCAAACATATTGAGATAAAACATCATTTCCTCAGGGATCATATCCAAAAGGGTAATTGTACAATTAAGTTTGTAGATACTTTAAATCAACTGGCTAACATCTTTACAAAACCTTTGGCAAGAGATAGGTTATATGCACATAGAAACATGCTAGGCATACTTGATGAATCTAATATATGTTAGCATGTTATTACATTGCCTTTCTAAATGATTGATTCACTAAATGATTGTCCACATATCAAGATCAAAAAGATTAAGTGTCTTGCTGCATAATCACTGTTTATTCTACATAATAGACTGGAATAATCGATTACAACACGAGATAATTGATTATTTGATGATTGAAAGCTATTATTGAAACTAATTTTTGTTTATGTAATCGATTACAATTTCAAATTAATTGATTATGCTCTGTTCCAGCTATATCTAGAAAAATTGTTCACACTGGAGTAATCGATTACCAATCGAATTAATTGATTACTTATGACTGAAAAGCTTTTTCAAAAACAAATCTGGACTAGAGTAATCGATTACAGTGTGTTAACTCTATTTTGAATTCTTACTGGAGTAATCAATTACGCAATGATTTAATCGATTACACCATATAAACTGAACCTCTATTTGATTACGAATTAATCGATTACAATCTTTCGTAATCGATTACTTATGGTGTTACTGCAACTTCTGCAGATTTCATGGAAGTCTAAACTGCCATATCTTAACGAAAATTCAAATATGCTACTGAGTAATTAATCTTCTGGGTACTCCAAATAGCTGTTACACTCATTTAAATTTCAAATTTGTGCCCTAAAACCCCTATAAATTCAACTTTTCAGAAGAGAGAAAATTCACACCTGAATTCCATCTCTTTACTCTGTGCTTATTGAAATTTCTAAGCATTCTTCTTCTTTCTCTTAATCTCAACCTCTACCCATTTAATTTTTCTATCATAAACTGCCATGTCTACCTCTAAGAAAGCCAAATCCAGCAAAAGAAAGGTTAGGGAATCCTCCAATCCTGCTGAGAACAGGCTGAATCATTGGTTCCCAGAAGAAAAAGATAGAATGAACTACATGCAGTTCAATGCCACCAAACTTGTCATGCCTCCTAAGTATTTGGACCTCAATTGGTTCAACAATGAGGGATTTTAATTCCTTGCCATGCTTGAAGTCCAAGGTTTGAAGAAATTCCTTGAACTTAAGGGTACCTTCTACCCTGAATTGGTAAAGGTATTTTACACCTATGCTAAAGCCAGCATGGATGGGATTATTCGCTCTCAAGTGAATGGTGTGCCCATAGTAATTGATGAAGAGGTTTGGTTTGCTGTAGCTAGAATCTCCTCTATTGGAGTAATGAGATTTGATGAAGAAATTGCGGGCTACAACAAAATTGGCACCTATAGAGGGATGCTCCAAGACCCTTAAATTAGGCTGAAGCTAAGGTTTGGCACTGGCTCTATGACAGGTGAAGACAACCTTCTTCACTACATAATTACATATATTCTGACTCCAAGGTCAACCAACCATGCCCAAGTCACAGATGATGATTTACAGTTGGTGTATGGCATGAAGGCCTCAACTCAGATTAATTGGGTTCTTGTTTTTGTTGAAACCATGGTGAAAGCTTCAAGATTAATAAGCTATAACTTTCCATACGTTGTGTTAATCTCAAGGTTTATAGATTACTTTAAGATTGATGTATCAAATGAGATTGTAGACAACACAACAAACATCAACAACCTCATTAAACAAAACATCTGAACAAGCTTGGATTGGTGAAGACTCCTCAGGGATGGCAGATGGCTGATCAGCAACCTCAAGCTGAAGGTGCTGAATAAGGATCTGAAGAAGAAGAGGCTGAAAAAGGCCCTGCACAACAACAATACAGCCCTTTTGAATCTTTCATGATTCAAAAGACGGATGCTCTGTTGTCCCTACATCATGAGCATAGGGCTAAGACCAACTCATCCTTAGAAGAGATTCAATCTAGGCTAGAAAATATAGAGTCTAGGATGGTTCTACATGGGTTTGATGAGCCCTAGTTTAGGATGTTTGAATTTGTGATTGTATTATGTTTTTTGATGACTGGTAGCTAGCTAGGTTTAATGTTCTATTTCTTTCAATATTTCAGCATTGTATTTTCCCTTTCTGCAATTGAAATTTTGTTCCCTCTTATCCTGATTTAACTATCATATTTTTTGTCTTTTGATAAGCCAAATAGGGGGAGAAATAAAGGGTAAATGGGAGATATAAAATTTAAGCATCTATTGCTTTGTTTTCTATGAAGCACTATCTAAAATAGGGGGAGCAATCAAAGCATTAATTTTCTGCTTATGCAAGGTTACTTAACACTTGATCTTGGCAAAGAGCTAAGTTGTTTTCAGGACAAGCTTGATGCTCCTGTCATTCATCTATCTCATGCACTTAAAGGGACAACAAATGCAATTAGTATTTGGCATAATCAAAGCCAAAAAGGAGGAGATTGTTGGATATAGGGGAGTTGGGAAGAAGATCAAGGCAAGGAAGAAGTTTTTGCTTAAGAGTTTTAACTTTTTACATGCCAATCAAATTGAAGGCATTTGTAATTTGTCTAGTTGTTCAAGAGGCTTGTCCTGTGATCCTTGCATTGCATAAGCACAATCACATACATGCATTCATGATTTAAGAACAACATGTTTGCATTTGGAAATAAAATTTTCATGGCTTAGGTTTTGAAAAATCAAAATGTGCACCGCCTTAATTGATTACACACAAATTGTAATCGATTTCCAGCTTGTGTTATTCCTGAAAAAGCCATGAATAACACTTTAATCTATTACAAGCAAAGTGTAATTGATTACACAGTACAATGTACAAAACATGCATGACTGCCTTAATCGATTACCACTCAAATGTAATCAATTACAAAGGCTTATTACATAACTGAGACTGACTGACTTAATTGATTACCACACGGTTTAATCAATTACATTGTTCATAAAATATTTCCAGATTTGCTCAAGAACATTTTAATCGATTACTTGCCAAATTAATCGATTATGTTATATAAAATAATCGATTACACTTATGTTTTAATCATTTACATGCAGTTAACTCTGTTTTCTATTTAAAGCCTTTGGGTCTGTACATTTCATAAAACTTGAGCAATTGATTTTACAAATCACTCTCAACTCCCAAAGCTTTATTAGTCTAAGAAAAGGATTTTGTCAGTGTCTCGTATATCTTGTTCTTAACTTCAAATTGCATGCATCATTCTTCATGATGTTTTAGGCAAGATTCTTCAAGAAAGTTTAAAGAAAGCTGTTTACTGCAAAGCACTCAATCATACTTTGTTTGATTTGTAAAATACATCTGATTCATGTGTTGAGGATCATGAGGTGATATCTTTCTTGAACATCTAACTGTGTTATGATTTGTTACTTCTAAGATTTGTAATTTTGGTTGTTTGGAAACTATTATAAAGGGTTCTTAAAGCTGTTCTAGAGTAGTTTTCTCTGGTTGGTAAGAGTAGAGTAGGGTTCTCTCTATGTCTTAGATCACTAAGAATCTAATAGGGGTTTTAGATTTCTGTTCTTTGCCTAGGTTTGGTAAAGGGTGATTGTTGTAAAGTTGTAAGAACTGGAATTTGTGAATAGTTGAACTCTAATCTAGTTTGATTAGAAGAACTGGATGTAGCTTCTCTTTGAGAGGTGAACCAGTATATGTTCCTGTGTTGATCTCTATTTCTTAATCTCATCTTGCTATCTTGATCTCTTGACTATTGTGAAATCTTTCTTACTCAACAAGTGCAGGTTTTTGTTATTCGTTTCTTGGATTGAGTGGTTTGATTGAATTGAAGCATCTTTGATTTTAAAAGTGATAAAGATCCTTTAACTCTGATTTTCTAAAGTTTTTTAAAAGGTCAAGTTTATACCAATTCACCCGCTCCATCTTGGTATGTGAGTGTATTCATATTGTTTTCAGTGCCCGTGCGTGGTCATGGACTCCTCTGTAGCCACACCTTGTAACGTTCTTTCAGTGTGAGGGAAAATGAGTCATCTCAAATATGATTCCCTTTTAGGGTAACCATTTGATTGTTGTCCTCGAAGCTAATCGTCCTTCATTTCTAGATTATAGTCGTTTGACCATAAGTCTCCAATCAATCCACGTCCAGTACAAGATCTATGTCGCCCAAATCTAACACAAATGTGTCAACGATAGAGGTATACCTCTTAATTTTGACCTTAACCCTGGAAATCCCTTGTGAAGAACACTTCCTACCATTTCAAAACCCAACTTGGAATTCCTTGGTTTCTGAAACATGCAAACCCATAGAACTCACTAATTCCCTTGTGATGAACAAGTGGCTTTGTAGCACCCTAAAATTTCAATAACTGAAAATATATGGTTGAATTGTTGTATGAATTATCCTTGTGCAACTACTTGATGTGAATGTTAGGTTATGTGAAGTTTGTTTTATATTTGAATTATTTGTGTAAAATATTAATTAGAGATAATTAAAAATATTACAAAATTTTTTGAAGGAAAATGATCATATTACCTTTTCCTTTGATGTAAAATTACCATATTACCCTTGAGGTAGAAATTACAAAAATGCTCTTGAAGTTAAAATTACCAAAATACCCTTAGATATTTTGGTAAGATATTTTGAAGCGGAAATTACAATTATACCCCTAGACTAAGTGACAAATTACCATAATACCCTTGAGATTAAAATTACCAAAATACCCCTAGATATTTTGGTGAGATATTTTGAAGCAAAAATTACAATTATACCCCTGTAGTAAGTGACAATTTACCAAAATACCTTTTGATATTTTGTGGAAAGTTAAGGAAATTACAGAAATGTCCCTAGGATGGAAAATTACCAAAATATTCTTAGATACAGACAAACATCACAAGAAAACTAGAAGTACCTACTGGTCGAAAATGTATGATTAGGTACGCCAGAAGATAAGTCTCTAAATTTTACTAATGAATATAATAAGTGCAAGCAAATAAACCATACAGTAAAAATGAAGGAAAATCGCATCATGAGCTATAGTTTCGGACCATGTGATGATATGGTGAAGAAAATTATCACATGAGATGTACAAGAAAGATAGGATAGAAGCAAAAGAATCTAAGTGGCAAGTTTAGAAGTGCTTAAAATAAATTTAGTTATGATTAGTGAATTTAAGGAAGAAACAAATCCTAGGATGTAGGAGCTTAAGGTCATCTAAATAAATAACTGAAAGCTACATGAAGTACACTTGGTTTAAATTAAAAGAAACAAAAACATAAACCATAACATGTATGGTACGTGAGAATTAGAATTAATTTAATTGGTTGTGGAAGTGCAAATCATGTGTGTATGCACGTGTACTTCCTAGAAATAGTATACATAATCTATTTGTACAGCCATGTATAAAGCAAAGAAGAATCTAGCTTATCCAAGAAGCATTCCACGTTGCATGATCAGCCATAAATGAAGTGAATAAGCAAAATCAAGTCTTGCAAGGAGGCACTCTACGTGCACTTTGGTCAACAAGGAAAGGAATCTTTGCTTTTGAATGCATTAAATGTATGAAATAAAAATATCTTCATAGCATGATGACTAGGTTACATTTTTAACCAGATTTCTTTCTATAAATACTCCCTTTGAGATGAAAAATCTGTACAAGCAAGGCTTCATTCAAAACCCACAGCCACTTGCTCCCTTTTCTCTCACTTTTGCTTCATTTTTCTCTTCTCTTCTTCTTACTCAAACCGTAGCTTTCAGCAAGTTTACATATCATTTCTTCATCCAAAATCTTCTATTAGAAGATTCCTATTTTACTCTTCAAGCTCTTGAATCATTTCAGCCAAATAAATACTTTGGTAAGTATTGCTATTAAAATTCGTATGGTTTTAAGCTTAACTTTTGGACTGTTTTTAGAAATTCATATCTCCCTCTGTACTTAACCAAATGAGGTGTTTGACCACTCATTTTAAATCTTAGGATGTCCTCTATGTTGTCCTAAAATATGGGACCAAACTAAGTAGTAAATTGTGCCCAGAAATTATTTTAGCTCAAGCTGTCCGAAACTGTCCACACCCAAACAGCTTCTGTCATCTGTTTTGAAAAATTTATTTCTCTCTCATTTCTTACTCAAATTAGGTGTATGATATATGGAATTAAATATCTAGATTTCAACTATAACATATAAAAATTTCAGATAAATCTTGATTGTGTACTGCTCGCAATCATGAGAACACTAAGAGATGTCAGTGTGGAAATTGGAACTCGCTGGCAGCTTTGAAGTCTAGTTTTAAAAATGCTATAGCTAGAGTTTTAGAAATCCAAATAAGGCATATGATACCTTGTTAGAAAGCTTAGAAAGTCTAGTTTAACATACTAAAAGATGGGAATTTAAGAACTTACAGATTAGCACAAATTATAGGAAGAACCGAATCATGTATGGTGAGAAATCTATACTAAATTATTTTCAATTTGGTATATAGTGCTCTGCATTTGGACCAAGGCACGTGAACTTAAGAGAGCTCAAAACAATGCTACAAGGGGACTATCAGAGGGATAGAGATAGGTAAGGGGAGTTTATTTCTTTGTTATAGTTTTGACACCATAGTTGGGGGTCAGGAAGTCCAACTATGAGGATAACTGTCTGTTCCTGCTATGTGCTGGTTTTCAAGAAAAGTTATGTTTTAAACTAATGGGGATGTGATGTATTTATGAGTGATGTGTGTTTATTCCTGTGTGTGCTGGTTTTAAAGAAAAAATGTATTTTTAACTAATGGGATGCGATGAATTTGTTATTGATGGATAAAACTGTGAATGATGTTGTTGTTATAATTGATTGGATTTTTGGGAAAAGTCTTAATTACAGAGGAGAATCTGCCCAAAATTTTATAATATGTTTTCCTATTTAATTCTTTATTCAATTTTTAAATGGGCATAAGAGTCTGTTTTCTATATTGTAGTCCTCCTCTTTAATTTAGAATTTTTCTTAAAATACCAGTCTCGTGGTAATATGGATTGTGAATGAATGAGATGATATTGATGATTATGATGATGATGTTGAAATGAGATAATGTTGATGTGATTGATGATGTTAAATATTGATGTTTATGATGATGATATTGAAATAAAATGATGTTGATGTTGTTGATGATATTGAGATGATGTGATGTGATTAGTGATAATGACATTGATGAGAGATAATGTTGATGTGAACAATGTCATTGTGTGATGTGGATACACATGAATACCCATGGGGATGCATGACTGGATAACCTTGCGAGAGAGGGTTTACGAATTTTAAGCATCCCAAGAGTGAAAGGGATTGTTTAAAATTCCGGTCCCTAGCTATCCATAGTCAGTGCATTGATGGTGCCCATGATTGTATGTTGTGTATGTCCACGTGGGGTACATTGACCAGTTGGATAACCTTGCGATGGTGGGTTTACGAATTTTAAGCATCCTAAGAGAGAAAGGTGTTGCTTAAAATTCCGGTCCCTATCTATCCATGGTCAGTGTATCGGTGATGTTGTGTATGTACATGGGGGGTGCATGACTGGATAACCTTGCGAGGGAGGGTTTATGAATTTTAAGCATCCCAAGAGAGAACTGGATTGTTTAAAATTCCGGTTCCTAGCTATCCATGGTCAGTGCATTGATGATGCCCATATTTCATACGTCATATTTTCATGGATGGAAATAGAATGGTGGCAGTAAGTCGGGGGTACTAGGGGGCATCACTCTGTTTGGAACTCCCTTGAGACTCAGGGCTGATCACCATAAGGGGGAGCGACCTGTGCACGACAGGGTGACCTTGACGAGCTACTGCATCATTTACCTAGAGAGGCTATTTCCATGAGGATGGTACCACATTGCATTCTGAGAGTTGAGTCAGATGCATGCATCATTCTGAGCATGATTGTTTTAATTTGTGAAATGAAGTGGATGACTGATTTGTTGAGTGTGTATTGACCTGATGGATTATTGAGAATGTTTGTGGTTGTTAATATTGTTTCTTTTCTAATTATTGTTATCTGGTACTTATTGATCTTATATAATAAACTCACCCTTGCAATTTTTGTACCGTGTGGTTGGTACCTGTGATGATCACGAACCTTTGTTTGTGGGAGCAGATGATCGATCAGCAAAAGGTGATATTGGAGAGAGATTTCTTTTGTTGGAGCCGCCAAGCCAATGTGACATCGTTGGAATTTATTTTGGAAAGAGTTGTGTTTTGTTAATCAACTCTTCCTTAGTTAGTCCCTTGATTCTTTTGTTAGACATGTAAATGCTGAGGTGTAAGTACATGTAAAATTTTAAATATGTGAATGATGTGTACTGGTTTAGTATATGTATATATATATATATATATATATATGTATTTAATCATTGTAATTGTATCGTGTGTATGATAATTATATTATCGCGAAAAAAATTTACTACCATTTTATAATCAAATTAATGGAGTTTTCATTAAAAAATTGAAATTGCACGAGCTATAGTTAGTGATATCGTAGCGACGAGGCGGGTCGTTACAGGCTTCGCCATTGTGTATCGCAAAAGGATGGGATAACTGACAATAATCCCTTCGAGCTTGACCGTCTTTGACTGAGCTAACTCACTCGGATCAAACTCCCTATAATCGAGGACCTGGTAGATTATCTCATGCTCTTCGAGTTCTGTTTGGAATTTCGGTTGTGGTCCTAGGCTATCCAATGGTTTGTCACTCTCCCAAATGAGCAAACAAAGGTGTTTGTCTGGGCATTGATAAGTGGATCCCTAGTTATGGTCGCACTTGAAGCAGAGCCTATTGGTTCATTGCTCCATCAACTCGTGGTAAGAGAGGTTTTGAGTGCCCTCGCGTGGGTGTAAAAGTCCAGATTGGTTGGAACCAAATTTGGGCCTTTTGTTATTAGGCCCATTAGAGCTACCAAAAAATTGGGCGAAATTTGAAGGCCTACTTTATTAAAAATGAGATCTCCTAGAGAAGTGGGTGATGCTGGCTAGTGATGTCATCCATTGGAAGAGGTACTCCATCCTGAAGTGCTCCCAAAAGTGATGGACAGGTCAAGTTTGAATTTAATCAAATGAACCACTAAGATCAAACAGTGGCGATTGGGAGGCTCGAAGGTCAGAACCTCCATTCGAATGTCTTCCTGGAGACCGCTGAAGAAGAACCCCATGTATTGCTTCTCCATCATCGAAGGAACTTGAGCCATCAAAACTTTGAACGCTTCAGCATTGTCATCAATGGAACTTGTTTGGTGGAGAAGCTTCAACTGCGAAAAAGGGTTGTCGAACTGATGATCATCTGTAGCGTTTCATCAAGGATTGTGTGAATAGTGGCATGTCAGGCGAAGGGTGGAATCAGACAAGACCTTGAACTAGTGCCATGTCATTCCTTCCATGCAATTCTTTGCGAGTTGAACACTCATCTTTGGGGTGTGCCGTGCATATAAAAACATGTCTCGGCCTTTGCAGTCCAACCAACGGGATCCTCACTGGTGAAGGAAGGGAGCTTGACTCATATGGGTAAGTTTCAATGATCATCAAAGACCACGGAGCCGAGTGCAGAAAATTGGGAGGATCGGGAATGCGCTTGAAACCTTCGCACATCTGAGTACACAAGGTAGCCACGAATTTAGAGAGCTTGTCGATGCTAAAGAGAATGAAACTCAACTGAGACGAATGATCATTAATCATAAGGTCATGTGACTACAAGAAAGATTCGATGGAGGCGATCTTGGCCTCAATAATATCTAGGCATTGAGAGCTTATCATTGTGTGCATAGGCTTTGTGGGATTTTCTCAATGAAATTCACAAATGATACGCTTTGTATCTGCAGAAAGCTGCAAACAATAAACCAAGCAGAAAAGAGGAAAAATGCAAATAAGGAAATGAGAGCTATGCTCCCCCAAGTGAGAGATGAAATTCTCTAGACTCCAATCCTGATTCCAAAACCTTCATAATCCATATAATGATTATTCCCCTCTCACATAAACGAACCCTTTTCCACAGTCTGTCTCTCCTCTAACTAACTGATCCCCTTCCCCACGATGCTTAATTCTAAATGGACCTATTTGTCCCATTGGGTACGAATATAAACCTGAAGAGGTTTCCCCCTATTGGGCTGGTTCCTATCAACTAGGTTTTTTTCCCCAATGGTATACGTGTCTCGTAGGAGAAGCAAATGCTACATAATTTTGTAGAGAAGCATAAATATTTTCCTTTGACATGTATTATAAGACCTAGAATTTTAAGCTTCAAGTTTTAGTCATTATACTGAATTGATCCACACATTAGTTTTTTGTTATTTTTCTCTCTAATTTTTATTGAAATTCTAATATTTCTTATTGCAGGTAATGCAGTTAGAAAAAAATTCTAATTTATGGCGAGGACTACTTTTAAGGATAGAGTGCATAAACATTTTAAATGAAGCTCTTCTATTACACTTGCAGCTAAATATGTGAACATTTTAAAAAGTAGAGCCTTTGCTAAACTAACTAAACCAAAATTACTAACTTCTACTACTCTAGAAATGATGGAGGATATAGTACATTAACATACCGATCATATGCTACCAGGCCATATCCTAAAATCCATACCGTTTTTCAACTAAATGTACCCTATACTTTGATTGGCAAACTGTAGGGCTTATGTGTAGTTTCCATTTAAGTCAAAAATCAGGAAATATCACAAGATAAGGACTTAAAGCTATTAGGAATAACAATACTTTAATTTGAATTTTGATTTCACATTTTGAAGCTTTGCAAATGTGCTCAAAAGCATCTTTGATTAACCATTTTGCTATTTAATTTTCAGGTTCATTTGGTAGTTAGGATAGGATAGGATATAAGATATACTGACAGGATAAGGGTAGGATAGGATAAAAGCATGATAAGCCTTAATCCTACCAAATGTTTGGTACACACCATGATATGAATCAGATAATGATAGGAGGTGGTCATGGCGACGACAATGACAATGGTGGTAGTGATGACAATGACGGTGGTAGTGGTGGTGGTGACAATAGTTGTTATAATAGAGTAGTGGTGGTGGTTGTGGTGGCGACAATGGTTGTGACAGTGGTGGAGGTGACTGTAGTAATGGCGATGATGACGACAATAGTGATGAAATGGTGGCAACAATAGTGGTGGTAGCGACAATAATGGTAGTGGTGGTGACGGTTGCAATAACAACAATGGTGGTGGTGGTTGCGGTGGCGGCAATAGCATAAAAATGGTGGTAAATAGAGATGGTGATAATGGTGAGAGTTGTGGTAGTGATGGTGGTTGTTATGACGTAGTAGATGGTGGTGGCGATGGAGATGACAGTAGTGGTGGTGGTTGTGGCGATGATGATGTTGGTTGTGGCAATTGTGGCATAGTGACATGAGTGGTGGTGGTGACGACAGTGGAAGTGGTTGCTATGACATGGATGGTGGCGGCGATGGCAATAATGATGGTGGTGGTGATGGTGATAAAGGTGGTGGCAACTATAGCACAGTGACAAGAATTGTAGTAATGGTGGTGGCAACTATGGCACAATGACAAGAGTGGTGGCGACAATGACGATGGTGATAGGGTTGGTGGTGGTGGCTATGGTGACAACAATAGTGATGACAATGGTAATGATGGTAGTGAGGGTGGTGAAGGGGAGGGAGGGAGAAAGCTACTATCCTATCATGTTGCTTTCTAACCCAGCTCCCTCCTCAAGATACGAAATACACTACACCAATAGGATAAGCAAATCAAATCTTGTTGGCGCCCCAAACAATTTGATTACAATAGGATAGGATAGTTATCCTATCCTAGAGGATAGGATAGGATAATTATCCTTTCCTATCCATTTCTATCCTGACCACCGAATGGACCCTCAATGTACAACACTAGAAATCCTTTTAATTGTTTTCAGATCTTGCAAATGCACTTATCCTCTTTAAGTGTCATTTTAATTTATTACATTCATAATGAAATTTGGATAGCTATACCATGTTTTTGATCCAATCATTGATTTGGTGATTTGGAGAATTGAAGAGTCCGAAATTAGCATCTAACATGAATTGATGATATTTCATCATTGTCCTTAATGGAAACCTGTTGTGGGTTGCTTGGTCTTTTGTTTTTGTTTACTAAAAGCAATCATTTCTACAAGGATCTATTGCAAGTTGCAGGTAAACTGGAAAATGTACAACCCCACATCCTTTCTCAATCCCAACTGCTAAAGGACAAGTTGCAAGCCACAAACTGCTTCTTTCATTGGATACCATAAAATTGGTTAAATACTTTATTAGAAAGTGGGTTTGGCCCTAACTCAACACTACAAAAATGGCTTGTAAGGTGAGGGTTGTCCCCCACTTATTTGGCTATATCACTAGTTAATGTGGGATCTCTAACACACTCCTCTCACGCCGAGGACTGGACATTTGTGGGTGGTGTGATAGCAGGTGGCATAATTGGCCCAACAAATGGAACGATAGGCCAACAACAGATCGCTAGGATAGAGTCTGATACCATCTTAGAAAGTGACTTTGAGCTTAACTCAACCCTACAAAATTGGCTTCTAAGGTGAGGGTTGTCCCCCCCCACTTATATACATTTAATTGGCCATATCACTAATGGACGAGGGATCCAGGTCAGTTTGGGTGGATCTATCTTTGTTTGAATAGAGCAACCTATGCATCTAGAGTAACTATTATTAAGGTTGTGCAAATCCAAATGCATTATACTATTAACAACAAGAGCATCCCAATTTCTGTTTTGTCGGGCTATTAGCTGCAACTTTTGTTATAGTACATGATGTATATGATGGGTTTTATTAACTTAGATTAGATTAAAGTATTAAGCATGGTAAATAAATATGAAGTGTATTGGGTTGGGTAAAGTAATCACAAGTATGGTTGGGGTGTAGAGTATTAACAAACACAAGTACAATATGGTGTTCTATGGCGGTTTCTCCTAAGACTCTAGAAGTGGGGTCCCAGACCATTTTGGAGACCAATCTTTTAACATTTTTGGAACTATGAAAGGCAGCAAAATAATTTTGAGCTCAATCATGTATACTAGCATGTGGAAAGCAATATGCAATTTTGTACTGTGGTTGAAATCGAAGGCTTGCTAATGCTACACCAGTAGGGAGTTGTGTGATTGTATCAATATGGATTTGTGCAAAAAGGTTAGTTAGAGTATCTACATTAATGGTTATTGTAAGGGAATCTTAGCCTCAAGATCAGATCTTGCTGAAATCTAGTTTGGAGTTGGCAGCCAGATCTCCACTGTGGAATGGTTCTTCCACAAGAACCACCAAGATCTGCATGGTTTCCCAAAAAAACATTTTTTTGTCTCTCTCTCTCTCTCTCTCAAGTAGTAACGGCGGGAAGCAACTGCCATGAAGAAACAAATTGAAAAAGAGAGGAGAGGAGAGAAGAAGAACAGATGAACATCAACAGAAACCAATAAAAATTAAAATAAAATAAAAATAGATTACATAAAAAATGGTTGTATTGTTGGTTTGAAGGCATATTTGGGTTGAGGAGCACAAAATCTGCCTCTTCATGTTGTTGATGTGAATAAAGGTGATGGTCGTGAAGGGGAGGGATGAGAGTGTTAGGGGTCACATTAGAGTGAGGCTGGTAGGGGTGGGGTTGGTGGTGGAGGAGGAGAGGGTGGGGGTTTGGGGTGTGGCGGAGGGAGAAGAGGGTGGTGGTGGGGTTCACAATCAAAGAGAGGAGAGGCTGCAAATCGCATTGGAGGGACGAGAGGGTAGCTGTGTGGCACAACAAAGGGTAAGGGGTATAGGAGCGTTGCAGAAAGAAATGATAAGAGAAAGGAGGAGAAAGTAAGTGGTGTGGAGGCGTGACAGTGAGAAAAGAAAAGGGGAGGGTGAATGGGCGTTCAATTTTTTTTTCTTTCAAAATGACTGTTGCACATCTAGCTGATTTTACCATTTTCTACATAGTAGATTCAAATTGAATCATTTTCTACTATTTTTGCAAATTGACTTTAGGAAAATATATTATAAAACTGAACTTCTCATCTCCTATAAATTAAGTCATTGGTCACCATTTTTTTTCACACCAATTTTCATTCTGATTCACTTTCTTACTTATGTAATGGATCCAAATCAATTTAATTGGCAAGCTGATATGAATTTGTTGCAAAATTATCAACAACCTCCTTTGAGTAAAAATTCACAACATCCTCCTCCGTTGTTTCCTATGTTGCCACTACCACTTCCATCAATGAGCGAAAATTCTCAAATTCCTCCTCATTTCATTCCTTACTTGCTGATGGCTACCAAGACATGAATGCTTGGTTTGGATCGTTTTCGGAATTGCAAGCTTCAAGACTCCATGAATGGTGCTTTAAAACTCAAATAGAAAAATGGAGAAGATTAAGGAATGACTAAGAATGACGCCACGATCCACAAATGGAACGATAAGTCGGAGGAGGATTCGCCACAAAGGAAAGCTTCCTTGATAAGAATCAATTTGGTTTCAATCAAGAACCAACAAGAGGCTAAGCTCCCAATTCAAGCAAATGCTTAATTTCTATTCATCAAAGTGTCTTAGAAATATCAATATTTGAGTACTTATAGATTTAAGCCTAAAAATGCATAGTTTGGGCCTATTTTAAGTCCACATTGAGACCCATTACACAAATAAGAAATTACTAAATTACGAAAATTACGAAAACTACGAAATTACGAAGGCTACGAAAGGAATTCTAAAGCAAGCTCTCCTACAATATTCAAGGTGCTCCAATTCATCTCCTTGTGTATTCCTCCATCCTTGTCCTTGTTAAATAGTCCAAGCATGATTCTCTTGGTCATCTCTTCCTGTAGAAGCTTGGTTTTAGACCTTGTCATGGGTCCTTCAAATCTCACCAAAGGAAGTGCTTCAAGCTCTCCTTCTAGACCTTTGGCTTGGAATGGACCTCCATCATCATGATCCTTAGATAGTCCTCTATCACTTGCCACTACCACGATTGCTATCACTAGTAACTTATAATCAATCCTTTTCTACTAAAAATTCTCAAACCTTTTCTTCAATGCCACAAAACACCTTCACCAAGTTCCGTAAGCCTCCCAATAGTTCTAATTGAAAAACACAATGAATATACTGCAAATAAACCAAGAGGGGGGTGAATTGGTTCAAAATGATATTTAAATTTTTTTTAAAACAACTTGCGGAATTTGAAATCTGGATCGTATCACTCTTTCACCTTTTGTAAAACCAGAACTTTTCTTTCAATCAAGCTCCTCCTTGCTATGCATGCAATGATAGAAATATTTTCTTTTGCTAATAATATTTTGATTACCCAAATACAAGTAATGAAAGAAACACAAAATCAGAATAAAAGACTCAGCTATTTATGTTGGTTCACCTCACTAACATGGAGGCTACATCCAGTGTCTTCCAACCAACCAGGTTAGAGTTTTCACTATATCAAAATATCCTTTACAAGCAATTTACAAGTGATTATCTTTATCAACCCTAGATAAAGAATCTGAATTCTAAAACACTATTAGAAAACAAATCACAAGGATCCTGAGAACCCTACTCAGATCTTCAATCCTAGATAACCCTACTCTAGAAAGCTTGAAAGAATCATTTTGATATATTACAATACAACAAAAATATTATAACATCTAAAAAGAAGAGTTTCAAGATAAAGACAACTTGTGATCCTTCATGTATGAATGAATGAAATGAATTGAGATTACCAATCAATCAGGTTGTACGAAATTCAATGCTTAGAATCAAACTCTTGATAAACCTTCTTTTCTTTAACACATCTTTTCAAAAAAAACTCAGAAATCTTGATCTCACAAGATGTGTTTCAAACTCAGAAACAAATCAGAATCTTGAATACTTAGAAAGCTTAGTATCTTTTGGGTAAAACTCTCATATATTTTATATGATTCGTTCAATCTCTATTTATAGAAAAACAGACTCACCAAGCTTTATATAAAACTGATTTAACTGACAATAATCGATTAAAACGACAACGTAATCGATTATTTACTCATATATAATCGATTAAATTATCACATAATCGATTAATATGTTCTTGAGCCTTTTGGAAATGTTTTCATGAACAAGATAATCGATTAAACCGATACTTAATCGATTAAAGCAGTCTTAGCACTTTTGACATGAAGAAATAATCGATTTCATAAGACTGGCAATTGATTAAACCAGTAAAGCTCAAAACAAGAACTCGGCCTGTGCAACACGAGCCCGGCCTTTGTGTAACATGAACTCGGCCTTTGTAATCGATTACTAAAAATGGTAATCGATTATTCCAGTGATGCATGTTTTTCACATATAACTATGTAATCGATTGCAGAGTCTGGTAATCGATTAAACTGTTCTTCAAAGCTTATTCAGAAATAGTATGAATATATTTAATCGATTAAAATTCTTGTGTAATTGATTAAAATAGTAAGATTTTATTTTCCAAAAACCTTAACCATGACTAATTAGTTTCTTTTTAAATAAACATGAATAGCTTTAATACTTTAATGAAAACATGTATGCATGTTAATGATCATATTCATGCAATGCAAGGATCACAAGATTAGCCTCTCATACACTTAATCAAATTATAATTTTCTTGGCATATGAAAAGCTCAAAACTTTCTTCTAAGGCACAAGCTTCTTCTTTAGCTTCATCTTCTTACTGCTCCCTTTAATCAACAATCTTCCCCTCAGAATCAACACTAATCATGCACAAACTCCTTCAAATGAGAAAGTTGATACACAATTTTCACAATTTCCTACCCAAATTGGGTTAGAAAATATTATAATAGAAGAAGGAGGAGGGAGTTATACAAAGAAGAAAAGGGGAACATGATAAGTACCCTATTTTAGTAAAATTAGGGTTACAATCACTTATCTTTTTTACTTCAGTAAATTTGTTTGTAAACTTGCCCTAAACCTAGTTGATTTGTATTTAGTACTTGTATGAATGTTGTTTTTCACATTTTGGAAGATTAGTCCAATCATATTTTGTATTTTGATAGGTTCTGATGGTATCCGAAGCATCCAAGCAAGCAAAGCAAGCGAAATAGGCATACAAATCAAATTTGGGAGGTGTCAAAAGCAAAATGGCCCAGAACTCGTCCAGGCCCATGACCTTTCTTCATCATTAAGTCTTTTAACTCGCCCAGGCGAGTGGAGGCTTCCAGAAAAATGTATTAGCTCGCCCAGGCGAGTGAACCAAGGCCAAATTGCTCGCCTAGGCGACTGAGCTTAAGCAGGTGACCAAATCCTATAAATAGGCATGAAAGGTGAAGATGGAAGCATGATTTTGGAGGGAGAGAATGAGAGGAACAACCCAAGAGGTGAGAGAAGAGAGAAAAAGAGTGGAAACTCTGCAGGAACGGGCCGAGGATCGCTACCTTCGTCATGTGTTTCTGTTGATCTCTTGCTCTACACCATGATTGGTTAGTTTCTCTTAAGGATTGGATGTAATCTTCTTACCTTTATCTATTTCTTTTGATATTTGATATATGTACGAATCTTTTCTACTCATTCTGGTGATTTCATTCTATTCTAAATGCTTGATTCTACTTGATCACTAGTTTCATGAAATTGGATTCTAAGTTTAACTAGAAAGTACTCTTAGGATTTGAACTGAATGACTCTTTACATTACGTTGCTAGGAATAGAGCATAACGTTTAGATTGCAAATAGCACGCGATTTATGATTGTAATGCTGGATTATTTACTTCGTATGCAAGGGATCGATATTCGATAAATATCCTTAGAATTCTCGATTGCGAGGGATCGATTCGGGGTGAATTAATGTGTGCATCAGTAATGAAGGAAAATGATTTATACATGGTAATATTAATTGAATATTGAGAGTATGAATGATGAAACTCAATCCTACGTTCTCTTCAATTAATTTCATTTTATTAGTTTTTTAGTTATTTTTCGTTATTTTCACAAACACATAAAATTTCGCTCATACTCGTTGTACATAAATATTAAACTATTACTTTTATTTAAATTAACTAAGTAACTCAAGTCTCTGTGGAGACGATCTTTTATAAATTTTGTAACTTACAACGACAAATTGGTACACTTGCCAAAAGTCTAACAGAACACGACTATTCTTTTCAATTGAAGAGAATAAACTTATAATTCGTTTCTGGCTTAATGTCTTACTTGATTCATTTGTCAGTGATGGTAAAAAATTAGATGCTTTTTGGAAAAAGGGTAGTAGATAATTACAACACATTTTGTGGCAATTCAAGTGAGAGTTCCAACAATCAATTGAAATCCCAATGGCCAAAAATTCACAATGTCGATCAAAAGTTCAATGGTTGTTACAACCAAATTGTTTCTTTGAAAAGAATGACTACATGGAGAACAATGTGATGGTTAATGCATATGCTATTTGAAAGGAAGATCTCAAAAAGGATTTCGCTTTGGAGCATGCATGGTAGTTGTTAAAAGATCACCCTAGATGGTTACAACAATGCAAAGAAGTTCCTTCCAAAAGAACAAAGTTGAATGAAAATTGGAATTACTCATCATCATCTAATATGGAGATACCAATTGATGTTTCCAAAAATGAAACCCTACTCCACTCACTTGCCTAATGGGACAAAAGGCAACCAAAAGAAAGATCAAAGGGAAATAAACATTTTCTTTTACACCGCTTGTTGACTTGTTTGGCATTAAAAAAGAAATGAAGAAAATAAATTTTGTCCAAAAACAAATAGTAGAAGCAGTGGCATCGGATAGGGTCGTGAAGATGTACAAAATTCTTATGAAGGACACAGATAACATGACTGGAGAACAATGCAAGAAACACAAGATCACTTGTGATTATACTAAGGAAAAGTTTAGTAGTGTATCTTAACTTATCGTTAAGTTGTTTTTTATGTTTTAACGCATTTTCAATTATATTGTGACGCCATTTCAATTAGTTGAATGTCAAAGTTTGTTTATAATTACGTAGTTATTTCTTAATCCATAACTTTTACAAAAACTAACCATTATAAAAATAACTGTTACAAAAACTATCCATTATAAAAACTAATTGTTATTAATACATTGTACTGTTTCCTTTCATTCATGCACACCCCACCTTTTTCTTCAATTTTCTTGTACCTTTTTTATACCCCCAATCATTCATAAAATGGCTCAAAACTTTGACTTCAATAAAGTTTGGCAAGAAATTATTGATGAAGAACTTGAAGACAACACCAATGAAGAAATCATAAAATACTTACTCCAACTTCAACAAAAAGTAGAGAGCAACAATTAGCTTAGACCAACAAGAAGAAACATAAATCATGAAGACAAAGAAAATCGCTTGATGAGTGACCACTTCTCTGAAAATTGCCTCTATATACACAGAGAGTCAATTTTGACGGAGGTTCCGAATGCAAAAACAATTGTTCCTTCAAATTGTAGACGCTCTCAGTAATAGTTATTTGGTGCATCTGGTGGAATTGGTCTTTCACCTTTGCAAAAGTGCACTGCAACAATTCGTATATTGACATATGGATCGCCTGTTGGTAGTGTGGATTAGCATGCTAGAATCAGTGAAAGCATTGCAGTTGAATGCTTAAATGCTTTTGTAAAGGGTGTGAACTCGGAAGAGATGAGTATCTGAGAAGGCCTAACACCAATGACATCAATCGCCAACTAAAAATTGGAGAGACACTTGGGTTTCTAGGTATGTTGGGTTCCATTGATGGCATGCATTGGGAATAAAAAAGTGTCTAGTTACATGGGAATGCCAATATTATAGAGGTGATCATCGGAAACTCACAGTAATACTTGAAGCCATCGCATCACAAGACTTGTGGATTTGACATGCATATTTCAGAGTTGCAGGTTCAAACAATGATATTAATGTGTTAAACCAATCACCTGTGTTTAATGACATTTTGTAAGGTTGAGCTCCTTTAGTGCAATTTACAATTAATGGAACCTCATATAATATGGGATACTATCTTGTAGAAGACATTTATCCTAATTGAGTCGCATTCGTGATAACCATCCAAATACCACAAGGAGAGAAAAGAAATTATTTACAAAATGTCAAGAAGGGGCAAGAAAGGGTATGGAGAGACCATTTGGTGTGCTCATATATCTATTTGTAATAATATGTGGTCCATTGAGTAATTGGAAAACAGGTAAACAAGTACCATGAAGAACATAATGTTGGCATGCACTATATTGCACAACATGGTTGTTGAAGATGAACGAGATACGTACAAAGGTAATGTTGATGTTGATTACGATCATATTTTTGAAGAGATTTCAAACAATGATGTTTCTTATGGTGCTCATTCTGACTTTGTTGCGTACCTACAAATAAGACGTTATGTGCATACAAGAGGAGTTTTTCAACAACTTCAAACAGACTTAGTGGAGCATATTTGGGAACATTTTGGTCACAATAATGATGAAATTTAATTTTTGATGCTAAATGTTGATGTTTGTATTTTTTTCCGATCAATGATGTGTATTATCCTAAGTTTAAATTATCTTGATGAATAAATATTTTAAATATTAATAAATTTTCTATTTTTGAATTAATTTTCATAATTAAAAATTATATAATTAATTATTTTAAAATAAATTGTAAATAAATATTAAAAGGTGGGTCCTTTATGGGACCTACAAAAAATAATTTAAGATCTCAAAATGAGATATACTATTGCAGGCTTTATTCATATTTCAGAAGCATCAGATGAGCATTTAATCGATTATCTTTTAATGGTAATCGATTGTTGCAGGCTTTTGCAATTTTTAGCATCTTAATATAGCAGAGTACAGCAAGCATTCAATCTCTAATTTAATTAAGGTATATCAAGAAATATTTATATCTTTCAATCACCAAATAAACAGCATAGTCACGTATATCAACATACACTAGATTCATCCAAGATACCAAGCATATTTCTTAATGTAAAGAACCTATCTCTATCCAAAGGCTTTGTAAAAATATCAGCTAATTGCTTACGACTTTCAATAAATTCAATCCTTATGTTACCTTTCTGAACATGATCTCTGATAAAGTGGTGCCTTATTTCAATATGTTTTGTTCTGGAATGCATGATTGGATTCTTGGATATGTTTATTGCACTAGTATTGTCACACATGAGAGGGATTTGTTGAAGCTTCACACCAAAATCATGGAGCTGTTGTTTCAGCCACAAACTTTGTGCACAGCAACTCCCTGCTGATATGTATTCTGCTTCAGCTGTTGACAATGCTACACATGA